>JAXCGZ010003103.1:7500-23378 GCA_037179515.1 Halocaridina rubra | reverse complement strand
AGAGAGAGAGAGAGAGAGAGAGAGAGAGAGAGAGAGAGAGAGAGAGATTTAATGGAAGCAAAAAATTTGATGAGATGCCATCAGTGACCAGTGTAAACATAAAAATTGTTTGGATATGTGATTACCTAATTGTGATTACCTAATTGTGTTTACGGGAAAGAGCCCAAAGCTCGTATCTTCCCGTCTCCTCATCGGTTCCATTTTATTCTTAATGATACTTATCATACCTGTCCTTAAAACTATGGATTGAGATAGCATTAACTACCTCCTCGCTTAGCCAATTCCAATTATCAACTACTCTTACACTGAAAAAGTATTTCCTTACATCCTGCAAAGAAGTTTTCTTACGAAGCTTCAAACTATGACCTCTAGTTCTAGAGCCAGCCATATCAAAATATCGATCCCTATCCACTCTATCATAACCATGAAGGAATTTAAAGACTGTCACCATATCCCCCCTCACTCTTCTAGCTTCGAGTGATGGTAAGTCTAATTCCCTCAGCCTCTCATCAGAACTGAGATTGCGTATTTCTGGCACCAGTTTCGTGGCATGTCTTTGAACTTTTTCAAGCTTAGCTATGTGCTTTTTCAAGTGCGGATTCCAAAAGGGGGCTGCATATTCGAGTTTTGGCCTCACATAGGTTACATAAATATTTCTGAACATTTCCTTGTCCATGTGCCTGAAGGCTACCCTTACATTTGATAAGAATGCATATGCTGCCCTTACTATGCCATTTATATGTATTTCTGGAGACAAATCTGCCAGTATGTTTACTCCTAGATCTCTCTCATTTTCTGTCTCTTGAAGTTGTACTCCAGCCACCGTGTAGTCAAGCTTGGGCCTTCTTGCACTTGTACCCATTCTCATTACCTTACATTTTGAAGAATTGAATTTCATTAGCCACTTTTCTGACCACTCATGCAGATTATTTAGATCCTCCTGAAGTTCTCTACCATTGTTCTCGTTTTTTACTTTCTTCATAATCTTTGCATCATCTGCAAACATATTCATGAATGAATTTACAGACTCTGGTAGGTCATTTACATATACAAGGAACAAAAGTGGCCCTAAACTGAACCCTGTGGAACTCTCACTACTAACTCTTCTCCATTCAGACACTGAGTGTCTTACTCTAACCCTCTGTTCCCTTCCTTCTAAGTAAGTTTTTATCCATTCCAAAACATTTCCACCTATTCTAGCCATTGATTGCAGCTTCCTAATAAGTCTCCCATGTGGAAGAGTGTCAAACGCTTTCTGGAAGTCTAGGAATATGCAATCTGCCCTGCCCTCTCTTTCCTGTAAGATTTGGCTTACCTCATCATAAAATTCTAATAAGTTTGTACTGTTGATCTACCTTCTCTGAAGCCATGTTGCCTCACTGACAAAAAGCTGAAGGATTCCAAGTGAAGAGAGATATGTTTCCTTAGTAGTTTCTCCATAACTTTGCAAACTATGCTGGTCAAGGAAACTGGTCTATAGTTCAGAGCCGTATCCCTCCTTCCCATTTTGAAGATAGGTATCACATTTGCTTGTTTCCAGCATCTTGGAATCTCCCCCGACTCCAGTGACTCCTTAAATATGATACTTAGTGCCACTGATAATGTGTTTGCGCATTTTTTAAGCACATGAGGGGATATGTCATCAGGACCTGTAGCTTTATGAACATCTAAATCCATCAGCGCTTTGCATACCTCTGTTGCTGTAAGGTTGATGTTCTCTAATACCGGCCCTTGAGCTTCTATCACCGCAATCTGAGGGGGTGGGGTATTTTCTACTGTAAATACTGACTGAATGTGTGCGTGTGAGCATGTGTATGTGCGTATGTAATGATATCTTTATATTGATAGACAGAGTAAATAATAATAATTAAACCAGTGACATTATCTCTTATTTCAGAACTTAGATCTTTTCTCCTTGACGTGCTTTCCTCTTCTTCTTTTTTCAAATATTTTCCACTTGGTGGAACAGGTCATGGAGGACCCGAAGGGCTGGCGTCAGCCGAAACAGGTCCTAACCCCCACTGTAGTGCCCAGCCACTGCAGTAACCTTATTATGGATTAGTAATTAACCTTATAATTGCTATGGAATCAATAAACATGAACTGGCAGTTATATACACATACTCGAAAGCATAGTAAAAGAACTTGGAGTCTAAATCCAGCAAATGAGAAAATTTGGCCTTTTTAGTACCACATAAGATTCTAAATATGATTCAAGATTTGAAAGTTTATATACATTAACAAATCATTATAATCTCTCGTAGAATCTAACCCGAGACCCTCGTGGTATCGATATTTTTTAGCTAGACTGATTGCTATACATATGGAAAAAAATCTTTCAACCTGATGTAAATGTATTTCTTATGCCAAGACATTCATTTGTCTTCTCTTGTCTGTTATTTAAATTCCTCCCCGGTGTTATGAACTTGAGTTGTGGTGTGTATGCGTGCGTGTGTGTGAGTGTGTGATTACCTAATTGTGATTACCTAATTGTGTTTACGGGAAAGAACCCAAAGCTCGTATCTTCCCGTCTCCTCATCGGTTCCATTTTATACTTAGTGATACTTATCATACCTGTCCTTAAAACTATGGATTGAGATAGCATTAACTACCTCCTCGCTTAGCCAATTCCAATTATCAACTACTCTTACACTGAAAAAGTATTTCCTTACATCCTGCAAAGAAGTTTTCTTACGAAGCTTCAAACTATGACCTCTAGTTCTAGAGCCAGCCATATCAAAATATCGATCCCTATCCACTCTATCATAACCATTAAGGAATTTAAAGACTGTCACCATATCCCCCCTCACTCTTCTAGCTTCGAGTGATGGTAAGTCTAATTCCCTCAGCCTCTCATCATAACTGAGATTGCGTATTTCTGGCACCAGTTTCGTGGCATGTCTTTGAACTTTTTCAAGCTTAGCTATGTGCTTTTTCAAGTGCGGATTCCAAAAGGGGGCTGCATATTCGAGTTTTGGCCTCACATAGGTTACATAAATATTTCTGAACATTTCCTTGTCCATGTGCCTGAAGGCTACCCTTACATTTGATAAGAATGCATATGCTGCCCTTACTATGCCATTTATATGTATTTCTGGAGACAAATCTGCCAGTATGTTTACTCCTAGATCTCTCTCATTTTCTGTCTCTTGAAGTTGTACTCCAGCCACCGTGTAGTCAAGCTTGGGCCTTCTTGCAATTGTACCCATTCTCATTACCTTACATTTTGAAGTATTGAATTTCATTAGCCGCTTTTCTGACCACTCATGCAGATTATTTAGATCCTCCTGAAGTTCTCTACCATTGTTCTCGTTTTTTACTTTCTTCACAATCTTTGCATCATCTGCAAACATATTCATGAATGAATTTACAGACTCTGGTAGGTCATTTACATATACAAGGAACAAAAGTGGCCCTAAAACTGAACCCGGTGGAACTCCACTACTAACTCTTCTCCATTCAGACACTGAGTGTCTTACTCTAACCCTCTGTTCCCTTCCTTCTAAGTAAGTTTTTATCCATTCCAAAACATTTCCACCTATTCTAGCCATTGATTGCAGCTTCCTAATAAGTCTCCCATGTGGAACAGAGTCAAACGCTTTCTGGAAGTCTAGGAATATGCAATCTGCCCAGCCCTCTCTTTCCTGTAAGATTTGGCTTACCTCATCATAAAATTCTAATAAGTTTGTTACTGTTGATCTACCTTCTCTGAAGCCATGTTGCCTCACTGACAAAAAGTTGAAGGATTCCAAGTGAAGAGAGATATGTTTCCTTAGTAGTTTCTCCATAACTTTGCAAACTATGCTGGTCAAGGAAACTGGTCTATAGTTCAGAGCCGTATCCCTCCTTCCCTTTTTGAAGATAGGTATCACATTTGCTTGTTTCCAGCATCTTGGAATCTCCCCCGACTCCAGTGACCCCTTAAATATGATACTTAGTGCCACTGATATTGTGCTTGCGCATTTTTTAAGCACATGAGGGGATATGTCATCAGGACCTGTAGCTTTATGAACATCTAAATCCATCAGCGCTTGCATACCTCTGTGGCTGTAAGGTTGATGTTCTCTAATACCGGCCCTTGAGCTTCTATCACTGCAATCTGAGGGGGTGGGGTATTTTCTACTGTAAATACTGACTGAAACTCCTTGTTCAATTCTTTGCAGATCTCTTCATCCGTCTCAGTGATGCTTCCATCCGCTCTCTTTAGCCTTAAAACCTGTTCTTTTACCTTCAGTTTTCCTCTGATAAAGCTGTGGAAAAGCTTGGGATTTTCTTTAGCCTTCCTGGTGATGTCCCTCTCATAGTCTCTCTCTGCCTCTCTCCTTTTACTTAGGTAGTCATTTCTTGCTCTTTTGTAGGTTTGCCAGGCATTTATGTTTTTTCTCCTCCTATACCTTTTCCAGCATTTGTCTCTCCACTCCTTAGCTGTTTTACACCCATTATCGAACCATTTCTCTTTGGCATGAATTACACCTACTTTGGTGACAGGTATGCAGCAATCTACTATCTTCCCATATTTCTCACAAAAGATGTCATACATTTCTTGTACAGATTTGTTGTAAAATAAGGTTCTCCAGTCAATAATTGCAAAAAGCTCATTCATTTTGATGTAATCTCCTTTCGGATAGTTCCTCCTCATGTCCTCAGTGCCTCTACTTTCAGGGAGAATATCTTCAATGATATACTCCATCAACAACACACAGTGGTCACTCTTTCCAATTGGTGGTTCATACTCAATTTTTTCAATATCCAACACATTATCTGTGAACACTAGATCAAGTAGTGATGGCTCATCCCCACCCCTGGCCCTTGTTGGTTCCATTACATGTTGGTGTAGGAAATTCCCTTGTACGCAATCTAGGAATCTTGCCCCGAATGAGTCCTCACCACTGTGTGGGTCAAGATTTATCCTATCTAGTGTGTGTGTGTGTGTGTGTGTGTGTGTGTGTGTGTGAGAGAGAGAGAGAGAGAGAGAGAGAGAGAGAGAGAGAGAGAGAGAGAGAGAGAGAGAGAGAGAGAGAGAGAGAGAGAGAGAGAGAGAGAGAGAGTTTCATTGAAATATAAAAATTTAAGAACGTAGTATTTCAAAAAACAACAATTCTGAAGGTCGCTCCAGACTAACATTAAAAAAAATTTCCTTTCTAATTACGCTTCAAGACTGACCATATTCATATCCAGCTCTTCTCTCATGGGATAAGTGCTTCAATGATCTAGTAAAAACTTATTTGGAAAGAAATAAGTGATAGAAAACAATGAAAAGTTCACTTTTGGATGAAAATGTTACATTATCGAAAATATGAGATAAAAAGGTTTTGAATGAGGTGCTTTACACCAAAATATTAAAGTGTCACATGACTTCCTCTTTTGTCATTATTTCTCCCTATATCACTATTAGTTTATAAGAACAAAGGGAAAGATATATATTATTTTTCTGTTTATGTGAAAGGGCTTGTGTTTATAAACTATATTTTTTCTAGTTAGCTTATTTGTTTTTTCCTGCTCTTTGATCGTGGCATTTTCTATTTAAAATAAAAATGCGTCTCGTGCTGTGTTACCCTGTCAAAACAGAGCTGCGAAATAAATAAGTAGAGAAAAAGAGAAAAAAGGAAAGAGAGAGAGGAGAGAGAGAGAGAGAGAGAGAGAGAGAGAGAGAGAGAGAGAGAGAGAGAGAGAGAGAGAGAGAGAGAGAGAGAGAGAGAGAGAGAGAGAGATAATAGCTACTATAGGTGCTGCAGATATGGAAAAACACGCGAATAAGGTTTTCCCCAAGCACAAAAAGATATTCAAACATGCACGTTCACGCATGTGCATAGGACTTTCTCACGAGCACTTTTTTTTCTTATGATTGTGACACTAGGACGGGCAAAATAAATAAATAAATAAATAAATCTGCCCTCATCGGGCCTGGGCACGAAGATAACATAAAAGGCATAGAAAAGAGAATCGTAACTGAGGGAGGACTTAACATCGAACTGTCCTGGACTGCTCTATTTTAATTCAAATGACCATTCAGCGGTAGTATCACAACAATTAGGTACTATACAATTTAGTAAATACATACACACTCAGAAAGATGTAACTGTAATTATGTGATGCAAGCCAAAACCTATTTCTCGATATACCTGTATTTCTATTCTCTAAATTTACGAACGAATAAAAGCCATTATCAAATTAAGTCTTTTGTTTCCAATGTAGTGAATTAGCGTATAAGTTGTTGTTTGCTGTTTTCGACGGTCAAACAAATGAATATAATTTTTTCCTGACTCGTATTTTTTTTCTCTTTCTGATTTAATTGGTATCATGACCACAGTAAAAGAGTTCTGGGTAAAAGTTAAATATATTTTCTACTTCTTTTCCTTCTTTTTCTTCTTCTTCTTCTTCTTCTTCTTCTTTTGCCTTCTCCTTCTTAATCTTCTTAGTAGTAGTAGTAGTAGTAGTAGTAGTAGTAGTAGTAGTAGCTTCATCAGCAGAAGCAGCAGCAATAGTAGTAGTAGTAGTAGTAGTAGTAGTAGTAGTAGTAGTAGTAGTAGTAGTAGTAGTAGTAGTAGTAGTAGTATAGATATATTAAAAATATTTAGTGAACAATATTATCTTCAGAAAAATAGAGTTTTTCCTCTCCTAATAGTTTCAGGTATAGAAACGAGTTATCATGCCTAACTATATTTATTTTTAATTTCTTTATTAATTAAACCTTATGCATTTATTTATCTATTTGTTTATGTATTTACCTATTTGCTAATCTATTTTTATATTTTTTTCTTTGAATCTAAATTTTTATTAAAGTGTTTTATTCTTACAAATAAAAAAACAAAAAAATCCAACATGGTAATTCATGAATATGCATTTCTCTTTTTCTCGTCCAAACAGATTACATTTCTTGAGCAGAATAAATCAAGATAAAAACGAATAACTTCAGGGGAGATCAATATGAAATATATTTCCTTTTCATGCTTTAAATATATATTTCAGTACCTATAAGAAGGATGTCTCCAAGGAGACAGTCTTCAAGGCTTACTTTTATTTTTTCTACTTAATCTATCCAATTAAATGTATATTTATTTACTTATCAATTAACTTATAGCTCATTTAATTGCCTACACCAATACCGAATATTCTTATTATTCCTTCTCATTTGACTAGTAAAAATACTCCCCATCTCTGTTTCTCTTTATGTTTTCTTTGTGTTCAGGCCCTATGAAGGCAGATTTTTTTTTTTTACTATCTTGGTGTCTTATCATAAAAATAAAAATATAACCGTATTACTTGAAAATGGTAAACTTGAAAAACAAAGTCTTAACTCCTGCATTGTTTCATATATTTTCTTAATAAAAATAAGTATTGATTTTTCCAATTATAACTTAACTAATAATCAACATTAAAAACAAAATCGCATGTCAAATAGTGACGAAGAATTCTTCAAAAGCAATAATCACTTTAAAAGAAGGCACCTTCAAAGAAGGAAAAAGAGACCATTAATGGCTCAATGTCATCAGCTTTTGGTTCAGGTAGCAATTACATATCCACTCAGATTTTTTTTTTATAGCTTCCGTGTCCCATGTTTTTCTTCAATTTTTTTTTCTATGATGCTAAAAGTATTCAGACTTTTACAAAACAAAATCTGAAACTAGAATAACAATTCTGATGTAACCGCATTTAATGTGAAACGCCTTTGGATTCTCTCTCTCTCTCTCTCTCTCTCTCTCTCTCTCTCTCTCTCTCTCTCTCTCTCTCTCTCTCTCTCTCTCTCTCTCTCTCTCACACACACACACACACACGCACACACACACACACTTACCATCACTCGAAGCTAGAAGAGTGAGGGGGGATATGGTGACAGTCTTTAAATTCCTTCATGGTTATGATAGAGTGGATAGGGATCGATATTTTGATATGGCTGGCTCTAGAACTAGAGGTCATAGTTTGAAGCTTCGTAAGAAAACTTCTTTGCAGGATGTAAAAAAATACTTTTTCAGTGTAAGAGTAGTTGATAATTGGAATTGGCTAAGCGAGGAGGTAGTTAATGCTATCTCAATCCATAGTTTTAAGGACAGGTATGATAAGTATCACTAAGTATAAAATGGAACCGATGAGGAGACGGGAAGATACGAGCTTTGGGCTCTTTCCCGTAAACACAATTAGGTAATCACAATTAGGTAATCACACAAACGCACACACAAACACAGAGGTAACTTATGTCTGAATGTGGAATCAATCTTCAGTTAGGTCTGATTAGTTTTCATTTTCTGCAAATACTTAGGGTTAAAAAACAATTCATCTCTCCTGTTATAAAATAATATAACTAGTCATGTGTATTTCACACACACACACACACACACAAACACACACACTCACTCACACACTCACACACACACACACGCACACGCACACACAAACACACACACACACACACACATATATATATATATATATATATATATATATATATATATATATATATATATATATATATATATATATATATATATATATTTATATATATATATATATATATATATATATATATATATATATATATATATATATATGTATATATGTATATATGCATATATATATATATATATATATATATATATATATATATATATATATATATATATATATATATATATATATATATATATATATATATATATATATATATATATATATATATATATATATATATATATATATATATATAATATATATATATATATATATATATATGTATGTATGTATGTATATATATATATATATATATATATATATATATATATATATATATATATATATATATATATATATATATATATATATATATATATATATATATATATATATATATATATATATATATATATATATATATATATATATATATATATATATATATGTCGTATGACTTCTGTCATGCTGAAGCCAGCCCGTCATGCTGAAGCCAGAATCTGAAACTTGTAACAGCTCTTGAGGGGTAACGGTTAGTCGAGGCCACGGATATTCTATTACATGCCCTCACTTTTATTGAGTTTTTGTGCCGCCCATGTGTTCCCTTGGGACCACCAAGAGTTGTGGCTAGGCACCTGGAACTAACCGCTGGCGCCATGCACCCCCCCCAAGAGGCCTACAGGATAAGGGACCCTCGGTCCTCGAAAACACCACAAGTCGTGAAGAGAAACATGTGAGGCTAGGGTGAAATAGAATACTCTCCCCAATTGTTTTCTGCGGTGCGGCCGGTGTTTGTAGAGGGCGTCAAGGAGATATGTGACTGGACCCCTGAGGCTTGGCATCCGACATGGAGTACCTGAGGAGGGTGGGAAAGCCCAAGAAGTTAGCCCTTTCCTAAACCGCACGAAACATAAACTTATGTTTCGTACGCAGGTACACGCCCAGGGGAGATGCCCAATAACTCCTCCTCGGAAGTAGGCGGGATTCCACTTTGAACCCGGCGCTGATTAGCTGGACTAGATCTGACTGATTTCATTGGAGAATTGGATGTTAAGCCACGCCCTGCCCCTGGGGGTATTTAAAGAGCCACCCAGGGCAGGGACAGTTAGTTAGAACTTTGCCAGGGGCACGAATAGATCATAGATTGTGATAGTCATAGGGTGGGGGCATTGAGGCATTGAGGCGTCGGATGTGTTGTACTCTAGAATAAATATAAGTAAAGGAACTACTGCTTGTCCATTCTTACCTTGTACCCATCAGGTACTAATATTTATAACCTAATAAACCACGCTACCATAATTATAAGTTTATATAAGTAGGAGGAAAAGCCCTACGTCAGTGGTGACATTAGATGGGATAATCAAAAGTAATACGTCAGTGGTGACGCTCGGTGAGATAATAATAGAAACCTCCACGTCAGTGGTGGCAGTGCGGTACAATCATCACGCCTGGAATACATACAAAGAGACTCTCATATCAGAAGAAACCAGTGCAAAGAAAAGAAAATAAGAATGGCAAAAGCAGAAATCCAACATCTCCCAATTCAAGAAATGAGTGACGAGGCCAAACACCGGAGAATTCTCGAACTGGAGGAGCAAGTGCGGCGCCTACAAGCACGCGCCGACGCCGCTCCGTCGAGAAGGAACTTGGCCGACGCCGACAGTGAAACCGACGCCTCAAACATCGACGAACAGCCGGCCGCTCCGAACCCCGTGGTGACACAGGGAACGCAGCAGGCCCAGCCCCCACCCTGTGCCCTGGTTGTAAAGACGCCTCGAGTCAAAAATTCACTTTTATACCTCGACGGCGCAAATGTAAAAGACCGTGAATGTCCGTCCATAATTCCCGCGACCGACTTCCTGAAATACTTGGGTCTGCGGATGAGAAGTGACGAGTGCTCAAATAGAGAATATTATAAAACTTTGAAGGAACTATTTCTAAGATATTTCTTAGTAAGCCGAAGTGTGACCGGAGCATTGAGTGAAAATGCCCATTACAAGAGGTATAAGTTGCCGGATCCGACCAAGAAGACGGCGATTCGACGATTTTACGCGAAGAGAAGAAGGAAAACCCGCTCCTTCCTTGCCTTCTGCCATGAAGTTTTTCAGGACCACCTCCTTAAAATAGCTAAGTACTTGTGATCTGTATCCAGTGAGTAATGGGACAATTAGTAAAAGAAATTGAGGTCGGTGGACGCCGCCATTTTATCTTGTAGTTATGCTTTGACTCAGCCAACCCGCTTATAAGGGGTGTGGCGCTTAATAAGTTGATAAAAGTAGAATTTCTGTACCCATTACTAACATGGATAATTTGTACTAATAGCTATAAGCAGTAATAAACTCCATTTTTGTTATAATTTGAGTAATATAAAGAATTTGCGTTGGAAGTGCGTTCCATTTATTTGTATTAATGCTTAGATTGAATTTTAAGAACGCGAATGTATCGATTTTTAATTGAAAAAATTTAATGCACGTGAAATCACTGTTACAGTATATTAATTTCTTAAGTGTAAGAATTACAGTGAGTAATATGCTTGAATCTGCTTTTATGGTTTTACTTAGAACACGTGTGGTTTTCGAGAAAGGAATGCGGAAGTGACCATTCGATCTCCCAACCTCGTTATTATAAATCTGTAGTTTTAAAGTACGTGTAAAATCATTGTTATATTAATTTCTTAAAGCGTAAGAAATCGAGTGTTAAGATCGCGCCTGTTTTCAAGGTTCTTTCTTTTTTTGTTTGTTTTTTTTTCTCCGCGGGAGGAATGTTTTAGCGAAAGAAAGACATAAACGACAGATCGTTCTTTTTGTGTTATGATGATGGGGAATTAATATTACGATACGTGTGTGGCAGTTTATTTTTGAAGAATAAGAAGTTTTGTGATATTGTTTAGAGATGAGCTTTTTTTATTTCGCGCTATGCAGGCGAAAGTAAGAGTAAATTAGAGTAGTTTGTGCTGTCCTAGAATAGGGAAGGTTTTTCAGTGTCACCCAAACGTAGCTTCAAGGGAGTAGAATGTTTGTTTGTTCGTTAGAATGGGACCTAGGACTGGTGAGGAAGTCTGTGACCGCACGGCTCAGCCGAGATTTCACCTTTACTCTTCTTCAGAGAGACCGGGAAAGGAAAACCAACATGTTGTAAATAAAAGGGAATTTTACAGAAAGGGAATGCAAGTTTGAATGTGAGCGCATGTGAGCGAATGAGTATAATGAGTGTAATAGGGGTATAATGGGGGGGGTTGCTCTAGGGGGTGAAATCGCGGAAAGCACCGTTAGGAAGCATGATTGGGGAGTCTGCGAGGATCGTTCCCCTGCTCCGCCAGGTCCTTCTGCATGCCATATCAGAGTGTATTTATGGGAGGTGATGCGCTGTTGCAATATCTAGTGAGGGATATGGATGAGAAGGTAATTCTCCACCTGCCCAGATATGGTTGAAATGCCGAGTTTGTTTTATTTTTGTTTTGTCCCCTACTCCGCCATTGAGATTATTATTCGATTTCCGAGAGATTCCAAGATAGATGTTACGTGATAAAGGACGTGAATCTATGAATGATTCTTTATTTTCTTTGCTAGCTGCAGTATATACATTATTTGTCTGAAGAGATATGTTAGATTGATAAAGTAAAACTTTGCGAGTTTTAGCCATGATAATGTTTTATCAAAATTATTTCGGCTTGGTCATAAAGAAAGAGTGAGAGCTGACACGAAATGACAACAAGAATGTTACACAGCTGTATCCCGTATTTGAGAGAGCAGATATAAGTCAAATTCGAGATAGTAAAAGAAGATATATATTTTATGTTTGAATTGTTTATGTACAACTCCGTACGAGATTTTGAAGTTTAAGCAAAATGCATTCCTTACTGTTGATAATGAAATATACTTTTTGTTTTTATTATTGCATACACAGAGATAGACTTTTTATATTCTTAGATACCCGTTTTTGTTATAGTTCTTTTTGTATTGAAGAAATCTTTAAAATCTTACTTAAAGGATTCTGAAAAGATTATCTAGAGATAACCATGGTTAATCCCTAGCATTTTCATGAATTTTAGATTACAATCGGGCTAATTAAAGATAATTGAGATTATTAGAGATTATTTGCTGAGTTTTAAAGTTAAAATTAATGACACTTAAGTCCTTTTTAAGAAGTTGTTAAGAAAAGGATATTTGTACTTTTGTTGATAGTAGTAGGGATACTGTCACATATGATTTTAGTTTTTTTGCTTTAATTTCATCAGTGTGTGTGCTTCGACTTAACCCTCTGATTTATAGCATGAAAAGAGAGAGATTGTCATTATAGACAAGGATGTGTATGCTGTTACAGTAAAGTCCTTATCAAGATTAAACAGAGAGGAATGGATTTATGCTTCGACAGTTCTGCAGTTGTACACTAAGTTCTTTTTGCTTTTGTTTTTGTTAATGAGGGAATGAGAATAGCCGCTGACAATAAACGTAAGACTCTATCGATAGTCATTGCTAACGTTTGTTCACGTTCATTTGTTTATTTATTTTTATTATTAGAGATACTCTGCGACACTTTTTTATTTTCAGTACAAGTTAAAAGGACGAAGGCAAGTCTCAGCTGACTTGTGAGTGGAAACCGCAGCGTATTTCAAGGTCGCTCAGTCTCTCTCTCTCTCTCTCTCTCTCTCTCTCTCTCCCTCTCTCTCTCTCTCTCTCTCTCTCTCTCTCTCTCTCTCTCTCTCTCTCTCTCTCTCTCTCTCTCTCTTCCTACCTTTCACTCGACTCTGAGCCTGACAGAGGCTCCGTTCAATGCTAACAGAACGTTGCCGTCTTTGATTTTTTTTTGTGTGTTTTTTTCCAGCGAAGCTAGGCGATAATTGTGCCTACATTTTATTGCAGTCAATAGATTGTTGCATGCTGTTATTGCATAAATACTGATAAGACATCGGTAGTACCGCCATTTGCATAAATATTTTTGCCACATGTCGCAACTGTTTAGAGAATAGATAGAACTCCCATTGACAAATTGTGGAGCCAGCAAGTTGCCACTTATGCTATATATATATACATTGATTATGACAGCAGGAATTTGAATATTAAAGGAGACTGTGTTAGAATAAGCATCACTATGAAATATAAGTATAGAACTCTGTTCTTACTTCTGAATATCAGTCTCCATTGTATATATATTGATATTTTTGATTTAGTATATTTATTTTTATTGTTTATTATTCTTATTTTTTAATCATGATTATTAGTAATGTTATTATGTTGACTGATATTGTTGCTATCTCTCAATGGCCTGTTGCTAATTATTATTTTTGAAATGAAATCAGCAGTAACTTGATGATTTGTATCTTTTATCTGAATTCATACTTGATGTTACTGTAGCCACCGCTAATAAGAATGTTTCTTTAGTGGCTTTTCTCAGCATTTAATGATTGTTCTTTTTGACATTTATAGTAGAGTAATGCTATGTAGCAGTTGCTAAGTCCTAAGTATCTTGGAATAATAATCTAGTTGTGTAGACACATACCTTCCATTACCACCCTATTCCTAGGCAGCCCCGACCTGCAAGTTCTAAAAGTCTTTAGATTTTGTCCGTCAGACAAGTCCCTAATGCCCATTGAATAGAGATTGCAATCACTTGCAGTTGCAGGGGAGGCAAAGTATAGCCTCGATTACCAACGTATGGCCAATGTTGGTACCCTGAAGTCATAGGGAACCTTTCTTACAACTGTAGTAGTGACATAGGTTCAAACTTTCATCCCGCGATCTACTTCGAAGGTACGTGTGAGAGGACCGTACAGGAAGAGTAACGCTGTGACGTTGCAGGTCTCCTGCGTGGTGGTCTTAGTCAAGATCGGCCGAGGGCGGGACGAGGAAGCCGGGCTGGAAGGATTCGCGGGATGGGGCCCAGTCCTTGTCCTTTTTGTTTTGCCTAACCGAGTAACGGAGATATGGCAACAAACCTGGGCCTGCAGCGAGGACGGCGGGGGAGTGAAAGCGAAAGAATCCCCGAGGGAAACCGGGGAATCGCACCTAGCAAGAATTCATGAGCAAAGGACAGAGAAATTAAAAGTCGTCCTAGACAGAGAAATTAAAAGTCGTCCTAGACAGAGAAATTAAAAGTCGTCCTAGACAGAGAAATTAAAAGTCGTCCTAGACAGAGAAAATTAAAAGTCGTCCTAGACAGAGAAAGTAAAAGTCGTCCTAGACAGAGAAAACGAAAGTCGTCCTGGACAGAGAAAGTAAAAGTCGTCCTAGACAGAGAAATTAAAAGTCGTCCTATCCATTGGTCTCTGAATAGTAATATAATATGAAAGTAACACATGTTTTGTTCCAGGAGTAGTTTTTAAGGCTTAATTTTAAGACAAATCAATGCCCCTAATAATGATAGGAATAGAATTTATGAAGGTAAGGTCTCTTATAGAAATTACTGTTGATGTTATAGTCTATTGCATTTTACATGTTTATACATGCTAATACTCTACTTAATTGTTTGCTAATGTTCTAAATGAGTCATAATCCTACTGTAATTAACTCAATTTTGTCTTTTAAAGAAACGAGAGAAGTAGATGAATTAATGTTTTGATTTAAACTGACTTTTTGATCTTAATTAATGTTGAATATTAGTTTCACACTGGAATTATGTTGTTTAAATATAAGAATATGTTTGTATTTCAGATTTCCAACAAGGAAATAGACCCTGCATGCTCTAGTTGTCTGTAAAAGTACTCTCTATATGTTATGTTTGTGTAATTTGTATAGGAATTCTTAGAAAATAGCTTAAATAATTCGGCCCCATTTCTATTGTAAACTAATGTTAGCTAGGATATGTCCAAGAGCTCCCGGAAAACTAGTCCATGCTTCGACTGAAATAAGAGATATTTCAGTTTTGGTTGGGAGGGATGTCGTATGACTTCTGTCATGCTGAAGCCAGCCCGTCATGCTGAAGCCAGAATCTGAAACTTGTAACAGCTCTTGAGGGGTAACGGTTAGTCGAGGCCACGGATATTCTATTACATGCCCTCACTTTTATTGAGTTTTTGTGCCGCCCATGTGTTCCCTTGGGACCACCAAGAGTTGTGGCTAGGCACCTGGAACTAACCGCTGGCGCCATGCACCCCCCCCCAAGAGGCCTACAGGATAAGGGACCCTCGGTCCTCGAAAACACCACAAGTCGTGAAGAGAAACATGTGAGGCTAGGGTGAAATAGAATACTCTCCCCAATTGTTTTCTGCGGTGCGGCCGGTGTTTGTAGAGGGCGTCAAGGAGATATGTGACTGGACCCCTGAGGCTTGGCATCCGACATGGAGTACCTGAGGAGGGTGGGAAAGCCCGAGAAGTTAGCCCTTTCCTAAACCGCACGAAACATAAACTTATGTTTCGTACGCAGGTACACGCCCAGGAGAGATGCCCAATAACTCCTCCTCGGAAGTAGGCGGGATTCCACTTTGAACCCGGCGCT
>JAXCGZ010003102.1:0-23420 GCA_037179515.1 Halocaridina rubra | reverse complement strand
CATTTTACAGATTCCCGAACCTCACTCGTGGCTTCATTTTACCATTTAATTCAATTTCCAATCTCATTCGGGCATGATATATCAAATAAGCACATTACATATGTGAAAACATGAATCATTTTTTACCCCGACCGGGACTCGAACCTAGGACTTATGATTACTAAGTCAAGGCGCTACCACTACACCACAGAAGGTAAAAAAGGAATCCAACCTTATAGCTTATATCTGCTATACTTAGGAATGAACGCATTCTGTCTGAATTTCACCATGTTCATATTACAGATTCCCCAACCTCACTCGTGGCTTCATTTTAGCATTTAATTCAATTCCCAATCTCATTCGGGCATGAAATATCAAATAAGCACATTACATATGTGAAAACATGAATCATTTTTTACCCCGACCGGGACTCGAACCTAGGACTTATGATTACTAAGTCAAGGCGCTACCACTACACCACAGAAGGTAAAAAAGGAATCCAACCTTATAGCTTATATCTGCTATACTTAGGAATGAGCGCATTCAATCTGAATGCCACTATGTTCATATTACAGATTCCCCAACCTCACTCGTGGCTTCATTTAAGAATTTAATTCAATTCCCAATCTCATTCAGGCATGAAATATCAAATAAGCACATTACATATGTGAAAACATGAATCATTTTTTACCCCGACCGGGACTCGAACCTAATACTTATGATTACTAATTCAAGGCGCTACCATTACACCACAGAAGGTAAAAAAGGAATCCAACCTTATAGCTTATATCTGCTATACTTAGGAATGAATGCATTCTATCTGAATGCCACTATGTTCATATTACAGATTCCCCAACCTCACTCTTGGCTTCATTTTAGCATTTAATTCAATTCCCAATCTCATTCGGGCATGAAATATCAAATAAGCACATTACATATGTGAAAACATGAATCATTTTTTACCCCGACCGGGACTCGAACCTAGGACTTATGATTACTAAGTCAAGGCGCTACCACTACACCACAGAAGGTAAAAAAGGAATCCAACCTTATAGCTTATATCAGCTATACTTAGGAATGAACGCATTCTATCTGAATGCCACAATGTTCATATTACAGATTCCCCAACCTCACTCGTGGCTTCATTTTACCATTTAATTCAATTCCCAATCTCATTCAGGCATGAAATATCAAATAAGCTCATTACATATGAGAAAACATGAATCATTTTTTACCCCGACAGGGACTCGAACCTAGGACACAGAAGGTAAAAAAGAAATCCAACCTTATAGCTTTTATCTGCTATACTTAGGAATGAACACATTCTATCTGAATGCCACTATGTTCATATTACAGATTCCCCAACCTCACTCGTGGCTTCATTTTACCATTTAATTCAATTCCCAATCTCATTCGGGCATGAAATATCAAATAAGCACATTACATATGTGAAAACATGAATCATTTTTTACCCCAACCGGGACTCGATCCTAGGACTTATGATTACTAAGTCAAGGCGCTACCACTACACCACAGAAGGTAAAAAAGGAATCCAACCTTATAGCTTATATCTGCTATACTTAGGAATGAATGCATTCTATCTGAATGCCACTTTGTTCATATTACAGATTCCCCAACCTCACTCGTGGCTTCATTTTACCATTTAATTCAATTCCCAATCTCATTCAGGCATGAAATATCAAATAAGCACATTACATATGTGAAAACATGAATCATTTTTTATCCCGACCGGGACTCGAACCTAGGACTTATGATTACTAAGTCAAGGCGCTACCACTACACCACAGAAGGTAAAAAAGGAATCCAACCTTATAGCTTTTATCTGCTATACTTAGGAATGAACGCATTCTATCTGAATGCCACAATGTTCATATTACAGATTCCCCAACCTCACTCGTGGATTCATTTTAGTATTTAATTCAATCCCCAATCTCATTCGGGTATGAAATATCAAATAAGCACATTACATATGTGAAAACATGAATCATTTTTTACCCCGACCGGGACTCGAACCTAGGACTTATGATTACTAAGTCAAGGCGCAACCACTACACCACAGAAGGTAAAAAAGGAATCCAACCTTATAGCTTATATCTGTTATACTTAGGAATGAGCGCATTCTATCTGAATGCCACTAAGTTCATATTACAGATTCCCCAACCTCAATCGTGGCTTCATTTTAGCATTTAATTCAATTCCCAATCTCATTCGGGCATGAAATATCAAATAAGCACATTACATATGTGAAAACATGAATCATTTTTTACCCCGACCGGGACTCGAACCTAGGATTTATGATTACTAACTCAAGGCGCTACCACTTCACCACAGAAGGTAAAAAAGAAATCCAACCTTATAGCTTATATCTGCTATACTTAGGAATGAACGCATTCTATCTGAATGCCACTATGTTCATATTACAGATTCCCCAACCTCACTCGTGGCTTCATTTTACCATTTAATTCAATTCCCAATCTCATTCAGGCATGAAATATCAAATAAGCACATTACATATGTGAAAACATGAATCATTTTTTACCCCGACCGGGACTCGAACCTAGGACACAGAAGGTAAAAAAGAAATCCAACCTTATAGCTTTTATCTGCTATACTTAGGAATGAACACATTCTATCTGAATGCCACTATGTTCATTTTACAGATTCCCGAACCTCACTCGTGGCTTCATTTTACCATTTAATTCAATTCCCAATCTCATTCGGGAATGATATATCAAATAAGCACATTACATATGTGAAAACATGAATCATTTTTTACCCCGACCGGGACTCGAACCTAGGACTTATGATTACTAAGTCAAGGCGCTACCACTACACCACAGAAGGTAAAAAAGGAATCCAACCTTATAGCTTATATCTGCTATACTTAGGAATGAACGCATTCTGTCTGAATTTCACTATGTTCATATTACAGATTCCCCAACCTCACTCGTGGCTTCATTTTAGCATTTAATTCAATTCCCAATCTCATTCGGGCATGAAATATCAAATAAGCACATTACATATGTGAAAACATGAATCATTTTTTACCCCGACCGGGACTCGAACCTAGGACTTATGATTACTAAGTCAAGGCGCTACCACTACACCACAGAAGGTAAAAAAGGAATCCAACCTTATAGCTTATATCTGCTATACTTAGGAATGAACGCATTCTATCTGAATGCCACTATGTTCATATTACAGATTCCCCAACCTCACTCGTGGCTTCATTTAAGAATTTAATTCAATTCCCAATCTCATTCAGGCATGAAATATCAAATAAGCACATTACATATGTGAAAACATGAATCATTTTTTACCCCGACCGGGACTCGAACCTAATACTTATGATTACTAATTCAAGGCGCTACCATTACACCACAGAAGGTAAAAAAGGAATCCAACCTTATAGCTTATATTTGCTATACTTAGGAATGAACGCATTCTATCTGAATGCCACTATGTTCATATTACAGATTCCCCAACCTCACTCGTGGCTTCATTTTACCATTTTATTCAATTCCCAATCTCATTCGGGCATGAAATATCAAATAATCACATTACATATGTGAAAACATGAATCATTTTTTACCCCGACCGGGACTCGAACCTTGGACTTATGATTACTAAGCCAAGGTGCTACCACTACACCACTGAAGGTAAAAAAGGAATCCAACCTTATAGCTTTTATCTGCTATACTTAGGAATGAACGCATTCTATCTGAATGCCACAATGTTCATATTACAGATTCCCCAACCTCACTCGTGGATTCATTTTAGTATTTAATTCAATCCCCAATCTCATTCGGGTATGAAATATCAAATAAGCACATTACATATGTGAAAACATGAATCATTTTTTACCCCGACCGGGACTCGAACCTAGGACTTATGATTACTAAGTCAAGGCGCAACCACTACACCACAGAAGGTAAAAAAGGAATCCAACCTTATAGCTTATATCTGTTATACTTAGGAATGAGCGCATTCTATCTGAATGCCACTAAGTTCATATTACAGATTCCCCAACCTCAATCGTGGCTTCATTTTAGCATTTAATTCAATTTCCAATCTCATTCGGGCATGAAATATCAAATAAGCACATTACATATGTGAAAACATGAATCATTTTTTACCCCGACCGGGACTCGAACCTAGGATTTATGATTACTAACTCAAGGCGCTACCACTTCACCACAGAAGGTAAAAAAGAAATCCAACCTTATAGCTTATATCTGCTATACTTAGGAATGAACGCATTCTATCTGAATGCCACTATGTTCATATTACAGATTCCCCAACCTCACTCGTGGCTTCATTTTAGCATTTAATTCAATTCCCAATCTCATTCAGGCATGAAATATCAAATAAGCACATTACATATGTGAAAACATGAATCATTTTTTACCCCGACCGGGACTCGAACCTAGGACACAGAAGGTAAAAAAGAAATCCAACCTTATAGCTTTTATCTGCTATACTTAGGAATGAACACATTCTATCTGAATGCCACTATGTTCATTTTACAGATTCCCGAACCTCACTCGTGGCTTCATTTTACCATTTAATTCAATTCCCAATCTCATTCGGGAATGATATATCAAATAAGCACATTACATATGTGAAAACATGAATCATTTTTTACCCCGACCGGGACTCGAATCTAGGACTTATGATTACTAAGTCAAGGCGCTACCACTACACCACAGAAGGTAAAAAAGGAATCCAACCTTATAGCTTATATCTGCTATACTTAGGAATGAACGCATTCTGTCTGAATTTCACTATGTTCATATTACAGATTCCCCAACCTCACTCGTGGCTTCATTTTAGCTTTTAATTCAATTCCCAATCTCATTCGGGCATGAAATATCAAATAAGCACATTACATATGTGAAAACATGAATCATTTTTTACCCCGACCGGGACTCGAACCTAGGACTTATGATTACTAAGTCAAGGCGCTACCACTACACCACAGAAGGTAAAAAAGGAATCCAACCTTATAGCTTATATCTGCTATACTTAGGAATGAACGCATTCTATCTGAATGCCACTATGTTCATATTACAGATTCCCCAACCTCACTCGTGGCTTCATTTAAGAATTTAATTCAATTCCCAATCTCATTCAGGCATGAAATATCAAATAAGCACATTACATATGTGAAAACATGAATCATTTTTTACCCCGACCGGGACTCGAACCTAATACTTATGATTACTAATTCAAGGCGCTACCATTACACCACAGAAGGTAAAAAAGGAATCCAACCTTATAGCTTATATCTGCTATACTTAGGAATGAACGCATTCTATCTGAATGCCACTATGTTCATATTACAGATTCCCCAACCTCACTCGTGGCTTCATTTTACCATTTTATTCAATTCCCAATCTCATTCGGGCATGAAATATCAAATAATCACATTACATATGTGAAAACATGAATCATTTTTTACCCCGACCGGGACTCGAACCTTGGACTTATGATTACTAAGCCAAGGTGCTACCACTACACCACTGAAGGTAAAAAAAGAATCCAACCTTATAGCTTATATCTGCTATACTTAGGAATGAACGCATTCTATCTGAATGCCACTATGTTCATATTACAGATTCCACAACCTCACTCGTGGCTTCATTTTACCATTTAATTCAATTCCCAATCTCATTCAGTCATGAAATATCAAATAAGCACATTACATATGTGAAAACATGAATCATTTTTTACCCCGACCGGGACTCGAACCTAATACTTATGATTACTAATTCAAGGCGCTACCATTACACCACAATAGGTAAAAAAGGAATCCAACCTTATAGCTTATATCTGCTATACTTAGGAATGAACGCATTCTATCTGAATGCCACTATGTTCATATTACAGATTCCCCAACCTCACTCGTGGCTTCATTTTACCATTTTATTCAATTCCCAATCTCATTCGGGCATGAAATATCAAATAAGCACATTACATATATGAAAACATGAATCATTTTTTAATCCGACCGGGACTCGAACCTAGGACTTATGATTACTAAGCCAAGGTGCTACCATTACACCACTGAAGGTAAAAAAGGAATCCAACCTTATAGCTTATATCTGCTATACTTAGGAATGAACGCATTCTATCTGAATGCCACTATGTTCATATTACAGATTCCCCAACCTCACTCGTGGCTTCATTTTAGCATTTAATTCAATTCCCAATCTCATTCGGGCATGAAATATCAAATAAGCACATTACATATGTGAAAACATGAATCATTTTTTACCCCGACCGGGACTCGAACCTGGGACTTATGATTACTAAGTCAAGGCGCTACCACTACACCACAGAAGATAAAAAAGGAATCCAACCTTATAGCTTATATCTGCTATACTTAGGAATGAACGCATTCTATCTGAATGCCACTATGTTCATATTACAGATTCCCCAACCTCACTCGTGGCTTCATTTAAGAATTTAATTCAATTCCAAATCTCATTCAGGCATGAAATATCAAATAAGCACATTACATATGTGAAAACATGAATCATTTTTTACCCCGACCGGGACTTGATCCTAATATTTATGATTACTAATTCAAGACGCTACCATTACACCACAGAAGGTAAAAAAGGAATCCAACCTTATAGCTTATATCTGCTATACTTAGGAATGAACGCATTCTATCTGAATGCCACTATGTTCATATTACAGATTCCCCAACCTCACTCGTGGCTTCATTTTACCATTTAATTCAATTCCCAATCTCATTCGGGCATGAAATATCAAATAAGCACATTACATATGTGAAAACATGAATCATTTTTTACCCCGACCGGGACTCGAACCTAGGACTTTTGATTACTAAGTCAAGGCGCTACCACTACACCACAGAAGGTAAAAAAGGAATCCAACCTTATAGCTTATATCTGCTATACTTAGGAATGAACGCATTCTATCTGAATGCCACAATGTTCATATTACAGATTCCCCAACCTCACTCGTGGCTTCATTTTAGCATTTAATTCAATTCCCAAACTCATTCGGGTATGAAATATCAAATAAGCACATTACATATGTGAAAACATGAATCATTTTTTACCCTGACCGGGACTCGAACCTAGGACTTATGATTACTAAGTCAAGGCGCTACCACTACACCACAGAAGGTAAAAAAGGAATCCAACCTTATAGCTTATATCTGTTATACTTAGGAATGAGCGCATTCTATCTGAATGCCACTATGTTCATATTACAGATTCCCCAACCTCACTCGTGGCTTCATTTTAGCATTTAATTCAATTCCCAATCTCATTCGGGCATGAAATATCAAATAAGCACATTACATATGTGAAAACATGAATCATTTTTTACCCCGACCGGGACTCGAACCTAGGACTTATGATTACTAAGTCAAGGCGCTA
Organism: Halocaridina rubra; assembly: GCA_037179515.1. Lineage (NCBI taxonomy): Eukaryota > Metazoa > Arthropoda > Malacostraca > Decapoda > Atyidae > Halocaridina > Halocaridina rubra. The sequence continues at coordinate 16,005 of JAXCGZ010003102.1, read as the reverse complement.
CCACTACACCACAGAAGGTAAAAAAGGAATCCAACCTTATAGCTTATATCTGCTATACTTAGGAATGAACGCACTCTATCTGAATGCCACTATGTTCATATTACAGATTCCCCAACCTCACTCGTGGCTTCATTTTACCATTTAATTCAATTCCCAATCTCATTCGGGCATGAAATATCAAATAAGCACATTACATATGTGAAAACATGAATCATTTTTTACCCCGACCGGGACTCGAACCTAGGACTTATGATTACTAAGTCAAGGCGCTACCACTACACCACAGAAGGTAAAAAAGGAATCCAACCTTATAGCTTATATCTGCTATACTTAGGAATGAACGCATTCTATCTGAATGCCACAATGTTCATATTACAGATTCCCCAACCTCACTCGTGGATTCATTTTAGTATTTAATTCAATTCCCAATCTCATTCGGGTATGAAATATCAAATAAGCACATTACATATGTGAAAACATGAATCATTTTTTACCCTGACCGGGACTCGAACCTAGGACTTATGATTACTAAGTCAAGGCGCTACCACTACACCACAGAAGGTAAAAAAGGAATCCAACCTTATAGCTTATATCTGTTATACTTAGGAATGAGCGCATTCTATCTGAATGCCACTATGTTCATATTACAGATTCCCCAACCTCACTCGTGGCTTCATTTTAGCATTTAATTCAATTCCCAATCTCATTCGGGCATGAAATATCAAATAAGCACATTACATATGTGAAAACATGAATCATTTTTTACCCCGACCGGGACTCGAACCTAGGATTTATGATTACTAACTCAAGGCGCTACCACTTCACCACAGAAGGTAAAAAAGGAATCCAACCTTATAGCTTATATCTGCTATACTTAGGAATGAACGCATTCTATCTGAATGCCACTATGTTCATATTACAGATTCCCCAACCTCACTCGTGGCTTCATTTTAGCATTTAATTCAATTCCCAATCTCATTCAGGCATGAAATATCAAATAAGCACATTACATATGTGAAAACATGAATCATTTTTTACCCCGACCGGGACTCGAACCTAGGACTTATGATTACTAAGTCAAGGCGCTACCACTACACCACAGAAGGTAAAAAAGGAATCCAACCTTATAGCTTATATCTGCTATACTTAGGAATGAACGCATTCTATCTGAATGCCACTATGTTCATATTACAGATTCCCCAACCTCACTCGTGGCTTCATTTAAGAATTTAATTCAATTCCCAATCTCATTCAGGCATGAAATATCAAATAAGCACATTACATATGTGAAAACATGAATCATTTTTTACCCCGACCGGGACTCGAACCTAATACTTATGATTACTAATTCAAGGCGCTACCATTACACCACAGAAGGTAAAAAAGGAATCCAACCTTATAGCTTATATCTGCTATACTTAGGAATGAACGCATTCTATCTGAATGCCACTATGTTCATATTACAGATTCCCCAACCTCACTCGTGGCTTCATTTTACCATTTAATTCAATTCCCAATCTCATTCGGGCATGAAATATCAAATAAGCACATTACATATGTGAAAACATGAATCATTTTTTACCCCGACCGGGACTCGAACCTAGGACTTATGATTACTAAGCCAAGGTGCTACCACTACACCACTGAAGGTAAAAAAGGAATCCAACCTTATAGCTTATATCTGCTATACTTAGGAATGAACGCATTCTATCTGAATGCCACTATGTTCATATTACAGATTCCCCAACCTCACTCGTGGCTTCATTTTACCATTTAATTCAATTCCCAATCTCATTCAGGCATGAAATATCAAATAAGCACATTACATATGTGAAAACATGAATCATTTTTTACCCCGACCGGGACTCGAACCTAGTACTTATGATTACTAATTCAAGGCGCTACCATTACACCACAAAGGTAAAAAAGGAATCCAACCTTATAGCTTATATCTGCTATACTTAGGAATGAACGCATTCTATCTGAATGCCACTATGTTCATATTACAGATTCCCCAACCTCACTCGTGGCTTCATTTTACCATTTAATTCAATTCCCAATCTCATTCAGGCATGAAATATCAAATAAGCACATTACATATGTGAAAACATGAATCATTTTTTACCCCGACCGGGACTCGAACCTAGGACTTATGATTACTAAGCCAAGGCGCTACCACTACACCACTGAAGGTAAAAAAGGAATCCAACCTTATAGCTTATATCTGCTATACTTAGGAATGAACGCATTCTATCTGAATGCCACTATGTTCATATTACAGATTCCCCAACCTCACTCGTGGCTTCATTTTAGCATTTAATTCAATTCCCAATCTCATTCGGGCATGAAATATCAAATAAGCACATTACATATGTGAAAACATGAATCATTTTTTACCCCGACCGGGACTCGAACCTAGGACTTATGATTACTAAGTCAAGGCGCTACCACTACACCACAGAAGGTAAAAAAGGAATCCAACCTTATAGCTTATATCTGCTATACTTAGGAATGAACGCATTCTATCTGAATGCCACTATGTTCATATTACAGATTCCCCAACCTCACTCGTGGCTTCATTTAAGAATTTAATTCAATTCCCAATCTCATTCAGGCATGAAATATCAAATAAGCACATTACATATGTGAAAACATGAATCATTTTTTACCCCGACCGGGACTCGATCCTAATACTTATGATTACTAATTCAAGGCGCTACCATTACACCACAGAAGGTAAAAAAGGAATCCAACCTTATAGCTTATATCTGCTATACTTAGGAATGAACGCATTCTATCTGAATGCCACTATGTTCATATTACAGATTCCCCAACCTCACTCGTGGCTTCATTTTACCATTTAATTCAATTCCCAATCTCATTCGGGCATGAAATATCAAATAAGCACATTACATATGTGAAAACATGAATCATTTTTTACCCCGACCGGGACTCGAACCTAGGACTTATGATTACTAAGTCAAGGCGCTACCACTACACCACAGAAGGTAAAAAAGGAATCCAACCTTATAGCTTATATCTGCTATACTTAGGAATGAACGCATTCTATCTGAATGCCACAATGTTCATATTACAGATTCCCCAACCTCACTCGTGGCTTCATTTTAGCATTTAATTCAATTCCCAATCTCATTCGGGTATGAAATATCAAATAAGCACATTACATATGTGAAAACATGAATCATTTTTTACCCTGACCGGGACTCGAACCTAGGACTTATGATTACTAAGTCAAGGCGCTACCACTACACCACAGAAGGTAAAAAAGGAATCCAACCTTATAGCTTATATCTGTTATACTTAGGAATGAGCGCATTCTATCTGAATGCCACTATGTTCATATTACAGATTCCCCAACCTCACTCGTGGCTTCATTTTAGCATTTAATTCAATTCCCAATCTCATTCGGGCATGAAATATCAAATAAGCACATTACATATGTGAAAACATGAATCATTTTTTACCCCGACCGGGACTCGAACCTAGGACTTATGATTACTAAGTCAAGGCGCTACCACTACACCACAGAAGGTAAAAAAGGAATCCAACCTTATAGCTTATATCTGCTATACTTAGGAATGAACGCATTCTATCTGAATGCCACTATGTTCATATTACAGATTCCCCAACCTCACTCGTGGCTTCATTTTACCATTTAATTCAATTCCCAATCTCATTCGGGCATGAAATATCAAATAAGCACATTACATATGTGAAAACATGAATCATTTTTTACCCCGACCGGGACTCGAACCTAGGACTTATGATTACTAAGTCAAGGCGCTACCACTACACCACAGAAGGTAAAAAAGGAATCCAACCTTATAGCTTATATCTGCTATACTTAGGAATGAACGCATTCTATCTGAATGCCACTATGTTCATATTACAGATTCCCCAACCTCACTCGTGGCTTCATTTTAGCATTTAATTCAATTCCCAATCTCATTCGGGCATGAAATATCAAATAAGCACATTACATATGTGAAAACATGAATCATTTTTTACCCCGACCGGGACTCGAACCTAGGACTTATGATTACTAAGTCAAGGCGCTACCACTACACCACAGAAGGTAAAAAAGGAATCCAACCTTATAGCTTATATCTGCTATACTTAGGAATGAACGCATTCTATCTGAATGCCACTATGTTCATATTACAGATTCCCCAACCTCACTCGTGGCTTCATTTTAGCATTTAATTCAATTCCCAATCTCATTCGGGCATGAAATATCAAATAAGCACATTACATATGTGAAAACATGAATCATTTTTTACCCCGACCGGGACTCGAACCTAGGACTTATGATTACTAAGTCAAGGCGCTACCACTACACCACAGAAGGTAAAAAAGGAATCCAACCTTATAGCTTATATCTGCTATACTTAGGAATGAACGCATTCTATCTGAATGCCACTATGTTCATATTACAGATTCCCCAACCTCACTCGTGGCTTCATTTTAGCATTTAATTCAATTCCCAATCTCATTCGGGCATGAAATATCAAATAAGCACATTACATATGTGAAAACATGAATCATTTTTTACCCCGACCGGGACTCGAACCTAGGACTTATGATTACTAAGTCAAGGCGCTACCACTACACCACAGAAGGTAAAAAAGGAATCCAACCTTATAGCTTTTATCTGCTATACTTAGGAATGAACGCATTCTATCTGAATGCCACTATGTTCATATTACAGATTCCCCAACCTCACTCGTGGCTTCATTTTACCATTTAATTCAATTCCCAATCTCATTCAGGCATGAAATATCAAATAAGCACATTACATATGTGAAAACATGAATCATTTTTTACCCCGACCGGGACTCGAACCTAGGACACAGAAGGTAAAAAAGAAATCCAACCTTATAGCTTTTATCTGCTATACTTAGGAATGAACACATTCTATCTGAATGCCACTATGTTCATTTTACAGATTCCCGAACCTCACTCGTGGCTTCATTTTACCATTTAATTCAATTCCCAATCTCATTCGGGCATGATATATCAAATAAGCACATTACATATGTGAAAACATGAATCATTTTTTACCCCGACCGGGACTCGAACCTAGGACTTATGATTACTAAGTCAAGGCGCTACCACTACACCACAGAAGGTAAAAAAGGAATCCAACCTTATAGCTTATATCTGCTATACTTAGGAATGAACGCACTCTATCTGAATGCCACTATGTTCATATTACAGATTCCCCAACCTCACTCGTGGCTTCATTTTACCATTTAATTCAATTCCCAATCTCATTCGGGCATGAAATATCAAATAAGCACATTACATATGTGAAAACATGAATCATTTTTTACCCCGACCGGGACTCGAACCTAGGACTTATGATTACTAAGTCAAGGCGCTACCACTACACCACAGAAGGTAAAAAAGGAATCCAACCTTATAGCTTATATCTGCTATACTTAGGAATGAACGCATTCTATCTGAATGCCACAATGTTCATATTACAGATTCCCCAACCTCACTCGTGGATTCATTTTAGTATTTAATTCAATTCCCAATCTCATTCGGGTATGAAATATCAAATAAGCACATTACATATGTGAAAACATGAATCATTTTTTACCCTGACCGGGACTCGAACCTAGGACTTATGATTACTAAGTCAAGGCGCTACCACCTCACCACAGAAGGTAAAAAAGGAATCCAACCTTATAGCTTATATCTGTTATACTTAGGAATGAGCGCATTCTATCTGAATGCCACTATCTTCATATTACAGATTCCCCAACCTCACTCGTGGCTTCATTTTAGCATTTAATTCAATTCCCAATCTCATTCGGGCATGAAATATCAAATAAGCACATTACATATGTGAAAACATGAATCATTTTTTACCCCGACCGGGACTCGAACCTAGGATTTATGATTACTAACTCAAGGCGCTACCACTTCACCACAGAAGGTAAAAAAGGAATCCAACCTTATAGCTTATATCTGCTATACTTAGGAATGAAAGCATTCTATCTGAATGCCACTATGTTCATATTACAGATTCCCCAACCTCACTCTTGGCTTCATTTAAGAATTTAATTCAATTCCCAATCTCATTCAGGCATGAAATATCAAATAAGCACATTACATATGTGAAAACATGAATCATTTTTTACCCCGACCGGGACTCGAACCTAGGACACAGAAGGTAAAAAAGAAATCCAACCTTATAGCTTTTATCTGCTATACTTAGGAATGAACACATTCTATCTGAATGCCACTATGTTCATTTTACAGATTCCCGAACCTCACTCGTGGCTTCATTTTACCATTTAATTCAATTCCCAATCTCATTCGGGCATGATATATCAAATAAGCACATTACACATGTGAAAACATGAATCATTTTTTACCCCGACCGGGACTCGAACCTAGGACTTATGATTACTAAGTCAAGGCGTTACCACTACACCACAGAAGGTAAAAAAGGAATCCAACCTTATAGCTTATATCTGCTATACTTAGGAATGAACGCATTCTGTCTGAATTTCACTATGTTCATATTACAGATTCCCCAACCTCACTCGTGGCTTCATTTTAGCATTTAATTCAATTCCCAATCTCATTCGGGCATGAAATATCAAATAAGCACATTACATATGTGAAAACATGAATCATTTTTTACCCCGACCGGGACTAGAACGTAGGACTTATGATTACTAAGCCAAGGTGCTACCACTACACCACTGAAGGTAAAAAAGGAATCCAACCTTATAGCTTATATCTGCTATACTTAGGAATGAACGCATTCTATCTGAATGCCACTATGTTCATATTACAGATTCCCCAACCTCACTCGTGGCTTCATTTTACCATTTAATTCAATTCCCAATCTCATTCAGGCATGAAATATCAAATAAGCACATTACATATGTGAAAACATGAATCATTTTTTACCCCGACCGGGACTCGAACCTAGGACACAGAAGGTAAAAAAGAAATCCAACCTTATAGCTTTTATCTGCTATACTTAGGAATGAACACATTCTATCTGAATGCCACTATGTTCATTTTACAGATTCCCGAACCTCACTCGTGGCTTCATTTTACCATTTAATTCAATTCCCAATCTCATTCGGGCATGATATATCAAATAAGCACATTACATATGTGAAAACATGAATCATTTTTTACCCCGACCGGGACTCGAACCTAGGACTTATGATTACTAAGTCAAGGCGCTACCACTACACCACAGAAGGTAAAAAAGGAATCCAGCCTTATAGCTTATATCTGCTATACTTAGGAATGAACGCATTCTGTCTGAATTTCACTATGTTCATATTACAGATTCCCCAACCTCACTCGTGGCTTCATTTTAGCATTTAATTCAATTCCCAATCCCATTCGGGCATGAAATATCAAATAAGCACATTACATATGTGAAAACATGAATCATTTTTTTCCCTGACCGGGACTCGAACCTAGGACTTATGATTACTAAGTCAAGGCGCTACCACTACACCACAGAAGGTAAAAAAGGAATCCAACCTTATAGCTTATATCTGCTATACTTAGGAATGAACGCATTCTATCTGAATGCCACTATGTTCATATTACAGATTCCCCAACCTCACTCGTGGCTTCATTTAAGAATTTAATTCAATTCCCAATCTCATTCAGGCATGAAATATCAAATAAGCACATTACATATGTGAAAACATGAATCATTTTTTACCCCGACCGGGACTCGATCCTAATACTTATGATTACTAATTCAAGGCGCTACCATTACACCACAGAAGGTAAAAAAGGAATCCAACCTTATAGCTTATATCTGCTATACTTAGGAATGAACGCATTCTATCTGAATGCCACTATGTTCATATTACAGATTCCCCAACCTCACTCGTGGCTTCATTTTAGCATTTAATTCAATTCCCAATCTCATTCGGGCATGAAATATCAAATAAGCACATTACATATGTGAAAACATGAATCATTTTTTACTCCGACCGGGACTCGAACCTAGGACTTATGATTACTAAGTCAAGGCGCTACCACTACACCACAGAAGGTAAAAAAGGAATCCAACCTTATAGCTTATATCTGTTATACTTAGGAATGAGCGCATTCTATCTGAATGCCACTATGTTCATATTACAGATTCCCCAACCTCACTCGTGGCTTCATTTTAGCATTTAATTCAATTCCCAATCTCATTCGGGCATGAAATATCAAATAAGCACATTACATATGAGAAAACATGAATCATTTTTTACCCCGACCAGGACTCGAACCTAGGATTTATGATTACTAACTCAAGGCACTACCACTTCACCACAGAAGGTAAAAAAGGAATCCAACCTTATGGCTTATATCTGCTATACTTAGGAATGAACGCATATCTGAATGCCACTATGTTCATATTACAGATTCCCCAACCTCACTCGTGGCTTCATTTTACCATTTAATTCAATTCCCAATCTCATTCAGGCATGAAATATCAAATAAGCACATTACATATGAGAAAACATGAATCATTTTTTACCCGACCGGGACGAACCTAGGACACAGAAAGTAAAAAGAAATCCAACCTTATAGCTTTTATCTGCTATACTTAGGAATGAACACATTCTATCTGAATGCCACTATGTTCATATTACAGATTCCCAACCTCACTCGTGGCTTCATTTTACCATTTAATTCAATTCCAAATCTCATTCGGGCATGATATATCAAATAACCACATTACATATGTGAAAACATGAATCATTTTTTACCCGACCGGGACTCGAACCTAGGACTTATGATTACTAAGTCAAGGCGCTACCACTACACCACAGAAGGTAAAAAAGGAATCCAACCTTATAGCTTATATCTGCTATACTTAGGAATGAACGCATTCTGTCTGAATGCCACTATGTTCATATTACAGATTCCCCAACCTCACTCGTGGCTTCATTTTAGCATTTAATTCAAATCCCAATCTCATTCGGGCATGAAATATCAAATAAGCACATTACATATGTGAAAACATGAATCATTTTTTACCCCGACCGGGACTCGAACCTAGGACTTATGATTACTAAGTCAAGGCGCTACCACTACACCACAGAAGGTAAAAAAGGAATCCAACCTTATAGCTTATATCTGCTATGCTTAGGAATGAACGCATTCTATCTGAATGCCACTATGTTCATATTACAGATTCCCCAACCTCACTCGTGGCTTCATTTTACCATTTAATTCAATTCCCAATCTCATTCGGGCATGAAATATCAAATAAGCACATTACATATGTGAAAACATGAATCATTTTTTACCCCGACCGGGACTCGAACCTAGGACTTATGATTACTAAGTCAAGGCGCTACCACTACACCACAGAAGGTAAAAAAGGAATCCAACCTTATAGCTTATATCTGCTATACTTAGGAATGAACGCATTCTATCTGAATGCCACAATGTTCATATTACAGATTCCCCAACCTCACTCGTGGATTCATTTTAGTATTTAATTCAATTCCCAATCTCATTCGGGGATGAAATATCAAATAAGCACATTACATATGTGAAAACATGAATCATTTTTTACCCTGACCGGGACTCGAACCTAGGACTTATGATTGCTAAGTCAAGGCGCTACCACTACACCACAGAAGGTAAAAAAGGAATCCAACCTTATAGCTTATATCTGTTATACTTAGGAATGAGCGCATTCTATCTGAATGCCACTATGTTCATATTACAGATTCCCCAACCTCACTCGTGGCTTCATTTTAGCATTTAATTCAATTCCCAATCTCATTCGGGCATGAAATATCAAATAAGCACATTACATATGTGAAAACATGAATCATTTTTTACCCCGACCGGGACTCGAACCTAGGATTTATGATTACTAACTCAAGGCGCTACCACTTCACCACAGAAGGTAAAAAAGGAATCCAACCTTATAGCTTATATCTGCTATACTTAGGAATGAACGCATTCTATCTGAATGCCACTATGTTCATATTACAGATTCCCCAACCTCACTCGTGGCTTCATTTTACCATTTAATTCAATTCCCAATCTCATTCAGGGATGAAATATCAAATAAGCACATTACATATGTGAAAACATGAATCATTTTTTACCCCGACCGGGACTCGAACCTAGGACACAGAAGGTAAAAAAGAAATCCAACCTTATAGCTTTTATCTGCTATACTTAGGAATGAACACATTCTATCTGAATGCCACTATGTTCATATTACAGATTCCCCAACCTCACTCGTGGCTTCATTTTACCATTTAATTCAATTCCAAATCTCTTTTGGGCATGATATATCAAATAACCACATTACATATGTGAAAACATGAATCATTTTTTACCCCGACCGGGACTCGAACCTAGGACTTATGATTACTAAGTCAAGGCGCTACCACTACACCACAGAAGGTAAAAAAGGAATCCAACCTTATAGCTTATATCTGCTATACTTAGGAATGAACGCATTCTGTCTGAATGCCACTATGTTCATATTACAGATTTCCCAACCTCACTCGTGGCTTCATTTTAGCATTTAATTCAATTCCCAATCTCATTCGGGCATGAAATATCAAATAAGCACATTACATATGTGAAAACATGAATCATTTTTTACCCCGACCGGGACTCGAACCTAGGACTTATGATTACTAAGTCAAGGCGCTACCACTACACCACAGAAGGTAAAAAAGGAATCCAACCTTATAGCTTATATCTGCTATACTTAGGAATGAACGCATTCTATCTGAATGCCACAATGTTCATATTACAGATTCTCCAACCTCACTCGTGGATTCATTTTAGTATTTAATTCAATTCCCAATCTCATTCGGGTATGAAATATCAAATAAGCACATTACATATGTGAAAACATGAATCATTTTTTAACCTGACCGGGACTCGAACCTAGGACTTATGATTACTAAGTCAAGGCGCTACCACTACACCACAGAAGGTAAAAGAGAAATCCAACCTTATAGCTTTTATCTGCTATACTTAGGAATGAACACATTCTATCTGAATGCCACTATGTTCATTTTACAGATTCCCGAACCTCACTCGTGGCTTCATTTTACCATTTAATTCAATTCCCAATCTCATTCGGGCATGATATATCAAATAAGCACATTACATATGTGAAAACATGAATCATTTTTTACCCCGACCGGGACTCGAACCTAGGACTTATGATTACTAAGTCAAGGCGCTACCACTACACCACAGAAGGTAAAAAAGGAATTAAACCTTATAGCTTATATCTGCTATACTTAGGAATGAACGCACTCTATCTGAATGCCACTATGTTCATATTACAGATTCCCCAACCTCACTCGTGGCTTCATTTTACCATTTAATTCAATTCCCAATCTCATTCGGGCATGAAATATCAAATAAGCACATTACATATGTGAAAACATGAATCATTTTTTACCCCGACCGGGACTCGACCCTAGGACTTATGATTACTAAGTCAAGGCGCTACCACTACACCACAGAAGGTAAAAAAGGAATCCAACCTTATAGCTTATATCTGCTATACTTAGGAATGAACGCATTCTATCTGAATGCCACAATGTTCATATTACAGATTCCCCAACCTCACTCGTGGATTCATTTTAGTATTTAATTCAATTCCCAATCTCATTCGGGTATGAAATATCAAATAAGCACATTACATATGTGAAAACATGAATCATTTTTTACCCTGACCGGGACTCGAACCTAGGACTTATGATTACTAAGACAAGGCGCTACCACTACACCACAGAAGGTAAAAAAGGAATCCAACCTTATAGCTTATATCTGTTATACTTAGGAATGAGCGCATTCTATCTGAATGCCACTATCTTCATATTACAGATTCCCCAACCTCACTCGTGGCTTCATTTTAGCATTTAATTCAATTCCCAATCTCATTCGGGCATGAAATATCAAATAAGCACATTACATATGTGAAAACATGAATCATTTTTTACCCCGACCGGGACTCGAACCTAGGATTTATGATTACTAACTCAAGGCGCTACCACTTCACCACAGAAGGTAAAAAAGGAATCCAACCTTATAGCTTATATCTGCTATACTTAGGAATGAACGCATTCTATCTGAATGCCACTATGTTCATATTACAGATTCCCCAACCTCACTCTTGGCTTCATTTAAGAATTTAATTCAATTCCCAATCTCATTCAGGCATGAAATATCAAATAAGCACATTACATATGTGAAAACATGAATCATTTTTTACCCCGACCGGGACTCGAACCTAGGACTTATGATTACTAAGTCAAGGCGTTACCACTACACCACAGAAGGTAAAAAAGGAATCCAACCTTATAGCTTATATCTGCTATACTTAGGAATGAACGCATTCTGTCTGAATTTCACTATGTTCATATTACAGATTCCCCAACCTCACTCGTGGCTTCATTTTAGCATTTAATTCAATTCCCAATCTCATTCGGGCATGAAATATCAAATAAGCACATTACATATGTGAAAACATGAATCATTTTTTACCCCGACCGGGACTAGAACGTAGGACTTATGATTACTAAGCCAAGGTGCTACCACTACACCACTGAAGGTAAAAAAGGAATCCAACCTTATAGCTTATATCTGCTATACTTAGGAATGAACGCATTCTATCTGAATGCCACTATGTTCATATTACAGATTCCCCAACCTCACTCGTGGCTTCATTTTACCATTTAATTCAATTCCCAATCTCATTCAGGAATGAAATATCAAATAAGCACATTACATATGTGAAAACATGAATCATTTTTTACCCCGACCGGGACTCGAACCTAGGACACAGAAGGTAAAAAAGAAATCCAACCTTATAGCTTTTATCTGCTATACTTAGGAATGAACACATTCTATCTGAATGCCACTATGTTCATTTTACAGATTCCCGAACCTCACTCGTGGCTTCATTTTACCATTTAATTCAATTCCCAATCTCATTCGGGCATGATATATCAAATAAGCACATTACATATGTGAAAACATGAATCATTTTTTACCCCGACCGGGACTCGAACCTAGGACTTATGATTACTAAGTCAAGGCGCTACCACTACACCACAGAAGGTAAAAAAGGAATCCAACCTTATAGCTTATATCTGCTATACTTAGGAATGAACGCATTCTGTCTGAATTTCACTATGTTCATATTACAGATTCCCCAACCTCACTCGTGGCTTCATTTTAGCATTTAATTCAATTCCCAATCCCATTCGGGCATGAAATATCAAATAAGCACATTACATATGTGAAAACATGAATCATTTTTTTCCCTGACCGGGACTCGAACCTAGGACTTATGATTACTAAGTCAAGGCGCTACCACTACACCACAGAAGGTAAAAAAGGAATCCAACCTTATAGCTTATATCTGCTATACTTAGGAATGAACGCATTCTATCTGAATGCCACTATGTTCATATTACAGATTCCCCAACCTCACTCGTGGCTTCATTTAAGAATTTAATTCAATTCCCAATCTCATTCAGGCATGAAATATCAAATAAGCACATTACATATGTGAAAACATGAATCATTTTTTACCCCGACCGGGACTCGATCCTAATACTTATGATTACTAATTCAAGGCGCTACCATTACACCACAGAAGGTAAAAAAGGAATCCAACCTTATAGCTTATATCTGCTATACTTAGGAATGAACGCATTCTATCTGAATGCCACTATGTTCATATTACAGATTCCCCAACCTCACTCGTGGCTTCATTTTAGCATTTAATTCAATTCCCAATCTCATTCGGGCATGAAATATCAAATAAGCACATTACATATGTGAAAACATGAATCATTTTTTACTCCGACCGGGACTCGAACCTAGGACTTATGATTACTAAGTCAAGGCGCTACCACTACACCACAGAAGGTAAAAAAGGAATCCAACCTTATAGCTTATATCTGTTATACTTAGGAATGAGCGCATTCTATCTGAATGCCACTATGTTCATATTACAGATTCCCCAACCTCACTCGTGGCTTCATTTTAGCATTTAATTCAATTCCCAATCTCATTCGGGCATGAAATATCAAATAAGCACATTACATATGTGAAAACATGAATCATTTTTTACCCCGACCGGGACTCGAACCTAGGATTTATGATTACTAACTCAAGGCGCTACCACTTCACCACAGAAGGTAAAAAAGGAATCCAACCTTATAGCTTATATCTGCTATACTTAGGAATGAACGCATTCTATCTGAATGCCACTATGTTCATATTACAGATTCCCCAACCTCACTCTTGGCTTCATTTAAGAATTTAATTCAATTCCCAATCTCATTCAGGCATGAAATATCAAATAAGCACATTACATATGTGAAAACATGAATCATTTTTTACCCCGACCGGGACTCGAACCTAGGACTTATGATTACTAAGTCAAGGCGTTACCACTACACCACAGAAGGTAAAAAAGGAATCCAACCTTATAGCTTATATCTGCTATACTTAGGAATGAACGCATTCTGTCTGAATTTCACTATGTTCATATTACAGATTCCCCAACCTCACTCGTGGCTTCATTTTAGCATTTAATTCAATTCCCAATCTCATTCGGGCATGAAATATCAAATAAGCACATTACATATGTGAAAACATGAATCATTTTTTACCCCGACCGGGACTAGAACGTAGGACTTATGATTACTAAGCCAAGGTGCTACCACTACACCACTGAAGGTAAAAAAGGAATCCAACCTTATAGCTTATATCTGCTATACTTAGGAATGAACGCATTCTATCTGAATGCCACTATGTTCATATTACAGATTCCCCAACCTCACTCGTGGCTTCATTTAACCATTTTATTCAATTCCCAATCTCATTCAGGAATGAAATATCAAATAAGCACATTACATATGTGAAAACATGAATCATTTTTTACCCCGACCGGGACTCGACCTAACTTATGATTACTAATCAAGGCGCTACCATACACCACAGAAGGTAAAAAAGGAATCCAACCTTATAGCTTATATCTGCTATACTTAGGAATGAACGCATTCTATCTGAATGCCACTATGTTCATATTACAGATTCCCCAACCTCACTCGTGGCTTCATTTTACCATTTAATTCAATTCCCAATCTCATTCGGGCATGAAATATCAAATAAGCACATTACATATGTGAAAACATGAATCATTTTTTACCCCGACCGGGACTCGAACCTAGGACTTATGATTACTAAGTCAAGGCGCTACCACTACACCACAGAAGGTAAAAAAGGAATCCAACCTTATAGCTTATATCTGCTATACTTAGGAATGAACGCATTCTATCTGAATGCCACTATGTTCATATTACAGATTCCCCAACCTCACTCGTGGCTTCATTTTAGCATTTAATTCAATTCCCAATCTCATTCGGGCATGAAATATCAAATAAGCACATTACATATGTGAAAACATGAATCATTTTTTACCCCGACCGGGACTCGAACCTAGGACTTATGATTACTAAGTCAAGGCGCTACCACTACACCACAGAAGGTAAAAAAGGAATCCAACCTTATAGCTTATATCTGCTATACTTAGGAATGAACGCATTCTATCTGAATGCCACTATGTTCATATTACAGATTCCCCAACCTCACTCGTGGCTTCATTTTAGCATTTAATTCAATTCCCAATCTCATTCAGGCATGAAATATCAAATAAGCACATTACATATGTGAAAACATGAATCATTTTTTACCCCGACCGGGACTCGAACCTAGGACTTATGATTACTAAGTCAAGGCGCTACCACTCACCACAGAAGGTAAAAAAGGAATCCAACCTTATAGCTTATATCTGCTATACTTAGGAATGAACGCATTCTATCTGAATGCCACTATGTTCATATTACAGATTCCCCAACCTCACTCGTGGCTTCATTTTAGCATTTAATTCAATTCCCAATCTCATTCGGGCATGAAATATCAAAT
>JAXCGZ010003101.1:17500-23469 GCA_037179515.1 Halocaridina rubra | reverse complement strand
TATTCAAATTGAATTATATATATATATATATATATATATATATATATATATATATATATATATATATATAGTATATATATATATATATATATATATATATATATATATATGTATATATATATATATATATATATATATATATATATATATATATATATATATATATATATATACATATACATATATCATATATATATATATACTATATATATATATATATATATATATATATATATATATATATATATATATATATATATATATATATATATATATATATATATATATATATATATATATATATATATATATATATATATATATATATATATATATATATATATATATATATATATATATATATATATATATATATATATATATATATATATATATATATATATATATATATATATATATATATATATATATATATATATATATATATATATATATATATATATATATATATATATATATATATATATATATATATATATATATATATATATATATATATATATATATATATATATATATATATATATATATATATATATATATATATATATATATATATATATATATATATATATATATATATATATATATATATATATATATATATATATATATATATATATATATATATATATATATATATATATATATATATATATATATATATATATATATATATATATATATATATATATATATATATATATATATATATATATATATATATATATATATATATATATATATATATATATATATATATATATATATATATATATATATATATATATATATATATATATATATATATATATATATATATATATATATATATATATATATATATATATATATATATATATATATATATATATATATATATATATATATATATATATATATATATATATATATATATATATATATATATATATATATATATATATATATATATATATATATATATATATATATATATATATATATATATATATATATATATATATATATATATATATATATATATATATATATATATATATATATATATATATATATATATATATATATATATATATATATATATATATATATATATATATATATATATATATATATATATATATATATATATATATATATATATATATATATATATATATATATATATATATATATATATATATATATATATATATATATATATATATATATATATATATATATATATATATATATATATATATATATATATATATATATATATATATATATATATATATATATATATATATATATATATATATATATATATATATATATATATATATATATATATATATATATATATATATATATATATATATATATATATATATATATATATATATATATATATATATATATATATATATATATATATATATATATATATATATATATATATATATATATATATATATATATATATATATATATATATATATATATATATATATATATATATATATATATATATATATATATATATATATATATATATATATATATATATATATATATATATATATATATATATATATATATATATATATATATATATATATATATATATATATATATATATATATATATATATATATATATATATATATATATATATATATATATATATATATATATATATATATATATATATATATATATATATATATATATATATATATATATATATATATATATATATATATATATATATATATATATATATATATATATATATATATATATATATATATATATATATATATATATATATATATATATATATATATATATATATATATATATATATATATATATATATATATATATATATATATATATATATATATATATATATATATATATATATATATATATATATATATATATATATATATATATATATATATATATATATATATATATATATATATATATATATATATATATATATATATATATATATATATATATATATATATATATATATATATATATATATATATATATATATATATATATATATATATATATATATATATATATATATATATATATATATATATATATATATATATATATATATATATATATATATATATATATATATATATATATATATATATATATATATATATATATATATATATATATATATATATATATATATATATATATATATATATATATATATATATATATATATATATATATATATATATATATATATATATATATATATATATATATATATATATATATATATATATATATATATATATATATATATATATATATATATATATATATATATATATATATATATATATATATATATATATATATATATATATATATATATATATATATATATATATATATATATATATATATATATATATATATATATATATATATATATATATATATATATATATATATATATATATATATATATATATATATATATATATATATATATATATATATATATATATATATATATATATATATATATATATATATATATATATATATATATATATATATATATATATATATATATAAATATATATATATATATATATATATATATATATATATATATATATATATATATATATATATATATATTTTTTTTTTTTTTTTTTTTTTTTTTTTTAATTTATTCAGATAACTGTACATGGGGACATGTGCACATGGGCACTCCCAGTCATATTGCAGTTGATAACATTACAATCTATGTGGTTATGTATAAATAACATACTAATAGAATTTGCAATTAATTTTAAATATCATAGCAAGTAATTAATAATAAAATATAGTGTAATAATTGAAGAGTACTTGAAGAGTAATCATTGTGACAATATTTTCAATAGCCCTTGTTGAGTGCTATCATTTAAGTTGCATTTCACTTTTCAACAGTACTACTGCAGACAATTTGAAGCAGATATAGAATAACAATTTTGAGGTTAGAATAATAAGTAGGTACATATATATATATATATATATATATATATATATATATATATATATATATATATATATATATATATATATATATATATATATATATATATATATATATTAAATTTTTTTTATCTATCTCTACTACAATTAACAAATTTACTATTATCCTTTCTTAATAAGCGATATAAAAGGACTTAAGTATAATTTTTTTTTATTTCAAACTCAAAATATACGCCCTGAATATCTCAATTATCTTAATTAGCTCAATTGCAATTATAAATTTCATAACAATGACAGTAATTAACAATAATTATTTTTAGATAAGCTTCTGAAAATCGTTAATATCTTTACCTCTTTTGATGATATACTCTTTTCAACAATAAAAAAATATATATAAAACCGTGTATCCGATAAAAAAATATATAAAAAGCTTGTATCTGTGCATGCAGTAATGAAGTTGAAAATATTTCATTTGCAACATTAATGAATGAATTCTGCTTAAATTTCTTAATCTCTTAAGGAATCGTACATAAAAAATAATATATATATATATATATATATATATATATATATATATATATATATATATATATATATATATATATATATATATATATATATTATATATATATATATATATTATATATATATATACATTCTTCTACGAACTTAAATTTAATTTTTTGGAGTGACTATTCAATGGAATTACATCGGGAGACAGAGGAAAAGTTATATATTTTTCCTCTTTTACTATGCTTGCGATCGGTTAGGTACTTATCTTCCTTCTTTTATTACTCATTTTCCTATTCCTACCCAAAATACTGCTCAATATCTTTCTTCTGGTATTCAGATAGCTATCTTTTGCGGGGAGATTTGAGTGCAGGAGCTGTTCCTCCCCTGTCTCTTCGGCTTCTGGATCGACTTCGTCTCTTGAAATACAGGAAACGGCTGTGTGACATTCCTGTTGTCATTTCTTGTGAGTTTACATTCCCTTCTTCATGACCAAGCTGAAATAATGGTGACAAACATTGTCATGGCTTAAGCTTCAAACTTTTATTTTATCTATTTACCCTATTCTTTCGGACAATTAATGTAAATATTGCAGCTAGAAAAAAATATAAAAAATCATTCATAGATTCGAGTCATTTATCACTTAATATCTCTCTTGGAGTTTTCGAAAATCAAATAATAATCTCATTGGCAGAGTAGGTGGCAAAACAAAAATGAAAATAAAATCTGCATCTCGGCCATACCTGGGCAGGTGGAACATCACGTTGCCCCAAAAATATATTTTAATAGATATCACAATGGCTACTGCCATTCCCGTTAAAACTACGCACAAATTGGTTGCATATATATATATATATATATATATATATATATATATATATATATATATATATATATATATATATATATATATATATATATATATATATATATATATATATATATATATATATATATATATATATATATATATATATATATATATATATATATATATATATATATATATATATATATATATATATATATATATATATATATATATATATATATATATATATATATATATATATATATATATATATATATATATATATATATATATATATATATATATATATATATATATATATATATATATATATATATATATATATATATATATATATATATATATATATATATATATATATATATATATATATATATATATACAAAGACATTGCTTCAAAGAGGATTGCAAAATTTACTCTTGCCACAAGAGTCTATGCTTCATGAAAAAGAATAAAGAAAAAAGAATTGATAAAATGTAAAGCAAAAGCCAGTAACTTAAATATATAAAAGTCAATAGAAAAGTAAATCTAGCCATAAATAAAATACTTAAAGCTAAAGCCAATTATTAAAAAAAGTGCAAACTGAAAAAAACAAACATTTTTTAATACTGAAGGTTTTCATGTTCATTTTGTAACGTAAAAGAACAGACATAAATAAAAATCAATAAGCCAATCTATGAATTTTGAACTTGTTTAAATGCATCCTTTTCCTATTTTGTAGTTGGTTACTTGAGTTAATGTGTTCCAGTATGATGGAATATGAAGTTATCGCGTCTCATTTGTAACTGACGCGATATATAAAGTAAATTTTATTTCATTTTTAACTAGCCACATACATCAAAAGAATAGTCCACCAAATATGAAATAAAATATGGGGAGAATGCATCAGTGTCCCAATCGGCATTGGTCATAGCAATTAATAGCATAGTGTCTATTATAACTGGCCACATGAGAATATGAAATATAGTTCCAATGTAAACTGGAAATATATTGAAATTTATGGACATCAATTATTAGTTATGGCCACAAAAGTACACTCTATAGTGTCATGATCCTAAATGAGCACATGATTAAGTAATTTATGTCCCAGCTATACAAGAAAAAGTAGTATAAATATGTCATGAATATAATTGTCCCGAAAACTAAATGAGTAGGTCTCCTAATCATATCTGACCTTAGGAACGAATGAGTCAATGTTCCAATTATAATAGAAAATTAGGCAGCCAAATCATGACATCTTTTCCTGAAGGTCAGTTAAAAGAGTGAATTTTTTAAGCTGTCACAAAATTTGAAAAGAAAACTAAACACAGTATACAGCTAATTTAACTATAATTTCCTTCTAGGACGAAAAGCACGTATACAAGAGGTACAATGTGTTTCTTATGATTATTTAATTAATAACAATTCCAAAAAAGTCATAATGATTTAAGATTGGTCTGCCATACCAAAGGACCAGAATCCATGGCATACCTTATTGAGTAGTATGTCGATGGTGTGGAAGGGACAGTATTGGTATATGTGGCTTCCCTAGTCCATGGCAACTCAAATGCAATAATGACTTGACAATGAATATGGCTGCCATGAATGGTG
>JAXCGZ010003101.1:2500-7500 GCA_037179515.1 Halocaridina rubra | reverse complement strand
TTATAATCATTTATTATTATTACTATTATTATTATTTATTATTATTATTATTATTATTATTATTATTATTATTATTATTATTATTATTATTATTATTTATTATTATTATTATTATTATTATTATTATTATTATTATTATTATTATTATTATTATTATTATTATTATTATCATTATTATTATTCATTATTATTTTTATTATTATTATTATTTTTATTATTATTATTATTATTATTATTATTATTATTATTATTATTGTTATTATTATTATTATTAATATTATTATTATTATTATTATTATTATTATTATTATTATTATTATTATTATTATTATTATTATTATTATTATTATTATTATTATTATTATTATTATTACAATACTGCTAACACATCTGGGGTGTTTTTTCATATACATATCCCCTTGATAGGGTTGAATCTAAGGCAGTCAAACTCATATATGATCCTTTTCTTCTTTCTAATCTAGATTCTCTTTACCTTCGTGTAAGGTGTCATCAGTTTCTATTTTCTATCGCTACTACTTCTATCGTTGTTTTGATGAGTTGGAGATTGCATCCCTTTCACACTGCCAGAGGACGCATAACACTCACCAAGTGGCCTCGTCTCACAGGTACAGTGTGGAGATTTGTAGCTCTCGGATTTGTCTGTATAACCACTGCTTTTTCCCATCTACCCTCGGACTCTGGATATCTCTTCCTCCATTTGTCAATCCTAGTTCTTAAAACATGCCTTCTTTCAAAAAATAGATCTATCGTCATCTCAAGGTCTAATCTTATTATTATTATTATTATTAATATTATTATTATTATTATTATTATTATTATTATTATTATTATCATTATTATTATTATTATTATTATTATTATTATTATTATTATTATTATTATTATTATTATTATTATTATTATTATTACTATTACTATTAATATTATTATTATTATTATTGTTATTATTATTATTATTATTATTATTATTATTATTATTATTATTATTATTATTATTATTATTATTATTATTATTATTGTTA
This sequence comes from Halocaridina rubra, assembly GCA_037179515.1. NCBI lineage: Eukaryota > Metazoa > Arthropoda > Malacostraca > Decapoda > Atyidae > Halocaridina > Halocaridina rubra. The sequence continues at coordinate 6,457 of JAXCGZ010003101.1, read as the reverse complement.
TTATTATTATTATAATTATTATTATCATCATCATTATTGTTATTATTATTATTATTATTATTATTATTATTATTATTATTATTATTATTATTATTATTATTATTTTATTTTTATCATTATTATTTTATTATTATTATTATTATTATTATTATTATTATTATTATTATTATTATTATTATTATTATTATTATTATTATTATTATTATCATTACTATTATTATTATCATCATCATTTCTCACTTTTACTTTTCTTTCTTTTCTTGATGAAGCATATTTTCTTCTGGATATACTACTTCGTGACCTTTTATTTTCATTCATAAGAATCTTTTCTTGTTCTTATGAAAGAATTTTTTCTAATCTCCTTATGCTACTTAATCATACTCTTATGAACTTTATGGTTATGAAATAGAGGTACGAGGCAGGTTTGTTTGTGTAAGCTTCATAATCTACTCTCTCCATTTACACGAACATAGGATTGGTCCAGAAGCGAGCTATTTTGCTCCATTATTAGCAACTTATGAGATATTTGCAATAAAAAAAATGTGCTTTGCAATTAGTAAAAAAAATAATTTTCACAGATAAGAGAGAGGTCGCGCATTTCTCATATGCTAAGGTACTTCTTGTTAATTGACTGGAATAAAGATAAAAATTGGCAGTGTTTACGTCCCTCTAGTTGCTCGATCTTTCCAGCTCATCAACAAAGATAAAGCATACTCAATTTATTGTACATTAAAAAGAAGCATTATTATATTACTAAGTAATACATTCTGTTAAATCACAGGAAAGCAGAAATATTATTTCCTCTCAGGGGCTTCATATATAATAATATTCTTATTCTCTCTAGTTTTCAGAATAAGCCATTGCTCACCATCCCATCTTTTTAGGAATGAAGTATGTCTGAAATTGTTTGATGAATACTGAAATAAAGCAGGATTATATGCCATGCAAGGTGACTGGTATTACTAAAAGGGTGTTCGGTGATAAAAACTGGAATGTAATAAAACAAAAGTGCAATACTTCACATATATACATAATATATCTTTAAGAGCTCTTAGAATAAGTAAATATTTTTAAAGGTGATGTCAGGGTAAGGATATTGATAAGGAATGCAATTATTTTTTTTTCATTAAGAACATTTTATGCATATAAAGGGTGTTCTATGGATTGTTTTTTTTTTAGTAAATTGAATGGGCAAAGATATATTTTACAAATTCGAATACTTTACCATGACCAGTGTTTTGGATTATTTCAGTTTTCAAAATCCCCTGAAGAAAACAAATAAACAAGGGATAAAACAGTAAAGATAATAAAAAAAAGCACCATCTATGATAATAATAACAAGAAATTTTTGTATCCGAATGCAGATCGATAAATATGAAAAAAGAGAGAAGAAACAAATTCTCTCTACGTACCACAATAGGATGCTATATGACAACAGATCCCTCGGATATGGAAAAGGAGTTGGCTCTATTATGTGTGCGCATTTCTTTTTTATGTTTTAATCCATTTTTTTAAGTTGTAATCCAAGTTATTAACGAAGGTTGTGATCGAGGATATATATATATATATATATATATATATATATATATATATATATATATATATATATATATATATATATATATATATATATATATATATATATATATATATATATATATATATATATATATATATATATATATATATATATATATATATATCTATATATATATATATATATATATATATATATATATATATATATATATATATATATATATATATATATATATATATATATATATATATATTTCTATCTATCTACCTTGGCTGTCTCCCCCAACTGCAGAGTAGCCAACATAAAAAAAATAAAAATGAGGGGATTGCTTTGCTCTATGGGCAATGACGAGGGAGCTAGGGATCATTCAGATGGCACTGCTGAAGTGCCACATCCCATCCTTCCGGCTTTTCCACAACCTGCGTTGCTTCATGAATGCCAACTCCCCTACTGCTCCTACCACAGGGCTACCTCTGTAAGATGCGCCCCGTGGTAACAGAAGAAGCCCATCAGAGCTGCGTCACAATCGCTCGCCACTCATTGCTATTCCTAGAACGCTCACTTACTTCCCTCACATCCATCCTCCTATCATTCAAGGCTCTCCTTACTCAGCCCATCCACCCAAACCTAGGCCTCCCTCTAGCATTTAACCCATCAACTCTCTCATTCATCACCTTTTTCAGCAGTCTTTCATCATCCATCCTTTCCACATGGCCAAACCATCTCAGAACATTCATATCTACTCTGGCTGCAAATTCTCTCCTCACACCCGTTCTTGCTCTCACCACTTCATTCCTAACTATATCCAACCAGGATCCACCATTCATACTCCTCAGGCATTTCATCTCAAACACATTTAGTTTCCTCTCTCACTTACTTTCATACCCCATAACTCTGATCCATGAATCATAATTGGCACAATCACTTTCTCATACAAAAGTTTCTAAACATTCATTTCCAACCTTCTATTCTTCATCTTCTTACAACGCACTCATCACTGTACATCCTTCATTCACTCTGTGACACACATCTGCTTCCACTCCACCATTTGCAGCTATAACTGAGCCTAAATACTTAAACTGATCAACTTCCGCTGGTGCCTCTCCATTCAACATCATATTCAATCCACCACCATCCTCATTTCTTCTTCACCTCATAACCTTACTCTTTCCCACATTCACTCGCAACTTCCTTCTCTCACACACCATTCAAAATTCTGACACTAACTGACATAGCTTCTCCTCTGAATCTGCCACCACCATACTATCATCTGCTAACAGCAACTGATTCAGTTCCCACTCGTTATCATCCCCATCTATTATTCTTAATCCTTGACCACGCACTCGCTCATTCACCTCTCTTACAACTCCATCAATATGCAAATTGAACAGCCGTGGTGACATCACACATCCATGTGTCAGTCCCACACTCACTGGAAACAACTCACTCACTTCATTCTCTACCATAACACAAGCTCTACTGCCCTCATACAAACTCTTCACTGCATGCAACAGGTTGCCATCAAGTCCATATAACCTCAAAACATTCCACATTGCCTCTCTATCAGCTCTATCATGCGCTTTCTCCTGATCCAAAAATGCAAAATACACATCCTTACCCTTTGCTAAATATTTCTCACATAATTGCCTAATTATAAAAATCTAATCTATGCAACCTCTACCTCTCCTAAAACCACTGTGCACTTCTGAAATCACATTTTCTGTCTTATCCCTAATCCTATTAATCAGTATCCTACCATGCTCTATTCCTACCACACTCAACAAACTTATACGCTTAAATTTACTGCATTCAAACACATCTCCCTTACCTTTGAATAGGGGCACTATACAAGCAATCACCCATTTCATTTTATACCATTGACAATGTAAAGCATATATTAAACACTCTCACTAACCATTCCAATGCAGTCACACCCCTTTCTTTTAACATCTCTGCTCTCACACCATCCTTTCCAGGTGCTTTACCTGTTCTTCCTTTATACAATGCCATTTTCACCTCCTCTCTTGTAATCTCTCTCTCCTTTTCATCTCCCATTACTTGCACTTGAACATCCCCCTCTGCCACTATAGCTGCCTCTCTATCTTCCTCAACATTCAGCAAACACTCAAAATACTCTGCCCATCTTTTCCTTTCATCGTTCTCTCTTAACACCTGTCCATTCACATCTTTCACTGTCTCCTCCATCCTCGATCCACCCTTCCTTACTCTCTTTACTTCTTTCCAAAACTTTTTTATTCTCCTCATATGACCTACTAAACTCCTGTCCTCACATAACATTTGCCAACCTCTTCTCTTCCTCTACCCTCTGCTTGGTTTCCACATTTTTCTCCCTTTTACACTGCAGACATTCCTCAAAAGCCCTCTTTTTCTCTTCCACCTTCATTTTCACCCTTTCA
>JAXCGZ010003100.1:15000-17500 GCA_037179515.1 Halocaridina rubra | reverse complement strand
GCCCTGAAATAGCGATAGATCTGCTTTTTGGTGGATGATAGGTCATAAGAATTAGGAAAGACAGAAGGAGATAGAGAGTTCCATAGTCTGAAGGTAGATGGGATGAAGCAGTCGCTGCACCGACTAATCCGCGAATTACAAACCTCCACACAGTACCTGTGAGATGCGGTTGCTTTGCAAGTATTACGCAACCTCGGCAGTGGGGAAGGGATGCAAGTCGCCAACTCATCAGAGAAGTGATGGAAGTAGTAGCAATAGAAAAGAGAAAGCGAAGATATCTTATGGCGAAGAGAGAGAGAATCCATATTAGAAGTAAGAGAAGGATAATTCATGTGTCTGACTGCCTTAGATTCAACCCTATCAAGGAGATAAGTATAAGAAGAAGCACCTCAGGTGTGTGAGCAGTATTCTAAGCAGGAACGGATAAACTTTTGTAAGTTTTAAGTAACTGTATAGAGGAAAAGCAATAAAGAAAACGAAACAAAACTTCCAATTTTTTTTTTATGAAGATTTAGAAATTTGGATTATGTGATTCCTCCAAGACAAGTTAAAGGCTATATGGATTCCTAATATGTTGACAGAATTAAGAGGGTAAATTTCATTAGTTTCGAGGCGCAGAAGATAAAGAGATAGCCAGAGACTGTGTTTTGAAGGCATTTAATTTAGCTATATTTTGAGTTTTTTCAATACATCTCTATTCTCTTAAACCTTTTTATTGTGAATTTCAATGCTAACAGTTTTCTGTTTATCTAAGAGCAAGTCGGCTGGTGTAGATCCAAATGTATTCAAATATTAGGTTTTCATAATGTGCAATTTAATGTTCGTGTTTACTCAAAGCATTAGGCAAATCATTTAAAACACAATATTCATTTTTTTTACCCACACACTTTCACTAGATATAGAAAATTGCAAGCATGGGAACCACACAGCCACTTTTTTTTTCTTTTTGCTGTCCCAAGCAGTGTGAAAGGTTTTTATAATTTTTGCCCCTTTCTGTTGTTTTAGCTCCTGAATTCAGGTTTTGGTCTACCATTATTTATAATATGTCTCTTTTCCTCAAAAGGTAGTTTTGAAGATGTTTAAAGATATTCACTATCCATACCTGGAAAGTAAATAAAAAATTATATGAAATATGAACTAAAATTGGAAAAAACACAAGAAAAATTGAGAAATACATGTGCACAACCTCACGTAACGGAAACACCAAGCGACTGAGCTGAAGGCAGATTTACTTCTGCCTATAGAGCTCGTAGAGAGAACAGCGTTGTAGGAGTGTATGCAGCACGTGGACTACACCAATACTATGCGTAGCATACTTACTGAGATTGAAAGGCAGGGCCGAATTATTCCTAAATAATCTACAAAAAAAAAATCTGTTTCATTTTATGCATGATAATCAGATTAACCTTGATAGATTGGTTGACATAGGTGCATACTATGCATCGCTGATCTATTTTGTTCAGGATAGGCAATGCCTACCTTGCCTATCTAGAGGGCACCTCCAAGGTCGAAAAATATTTTAGTTGTTGGAGTGGATGCAAATATGGAAAAAAAAATACAATTTTGAGTAAGTATTTTTTGAAAGTACATCACGTATAAATCCATCACTAAAATCATTTGCAATATGTTCTAAGGATATGTTCATATATTCGGACACTGATTCAGACCTTTATTTGTTATTGGTATGAAAGCGAACGAAGTAATTAATCCACATATGCCTGCATTTATAAAAGCAAATTCACACACAAAAAAGGACAACTTGTTAAACTTTCTTTAAAGGTATATTGGTTGAGAGGCTTCGTTTGTTAGAAGTAAAAAAAAAATGAAAAATGATAAAGAGCTGTGATTTTTGTCTCATTTTCAATCACTTCCACAATGACAGAACAATAAATAATATGAGCAGAGGTTAATTTTTCATTAATTTCCATTAACTTTCTAAAAAAAATGAGAATGAAATAAAAACAAAGCATTCACATACAGTATTTTTTTTCTTTTTAATTTTCAGTATCCGAATAGAGTGATGAAAACCTATTTAATCCACACTTTACTGGTAAATAAAAAAAATAAATAGAGGACAGTGGGAATGTTCCCTTGTTGAATAATGGAAAAGATAAAGAAAAAAAGAAAACGAATTAATAATAGCGAAATTTCGATTACATATTCTTTCACTCTTTGAAGACTTGAAAACTGACAAAATATAAACCTGAATTTTCTTTCATTTTCACATGCCATTTAAAAAAAAATGAAAAAAGCTAAAATCCTCACTCATTTTTCATCCAAATGTTAGTTACGGTCTCTGAATGAATATAACAGTAAAATACATAAAAATCATAAAATTTGATTTGAAGTGATATGCCATTATTATTCATAGGATCTCCTCGACCCCTGCGTTGATCAGAATTGAGAAATTTGATAATTATGGGCTACGTTCAAGCATCCCCACCACCTGGTGATCCCAATGCCTAGTGACGCAATCCCCCACAACCCTGGACACCTGCAC
>JAXCGZ010003100.1:7500-10000 GCA_037179515.1 Halocaridina rubra | reverse complement strand
TATATATATATATATATATATATATATATATATATATATATATATATATATATATATATATATATATATATATATATATATATATATATATATATATATATATATATATATATATATATATATATATATATATACATATATATATATATATATATATATATATATATATATATATATATATATATATATATATATATATATATATATATATATGTATATATATATATATATATATATATATATATATATATATATATATATATATATATATATATATATATATATATATATATATATATATATATATATATATATATATATATATATATATATATATATATATATATATATATATATATATATATATATATATATATATATATATATATATATATATATATATATATATATATATATATATATATATATATATATATATATTTATATATATATAGGCTGATGTTGGGCTTTTGTTAGTGCGTATAGTCCAGGATGTGAGAGAAATGAAGTATTTGTGTTGGGTGACTTGAATGCCAGCGTGGGTGATGGAGAGGTAGAAGGTGTTGTAGGAAAGTTTGGGGTACCAGGTGGGAATGAGAGTGGCGAGAGACTGTTAGATATGTTTGTGGAGCAAGAGTTGATGATAGGTAATAGGTTTTTCAAGAAGAAGTTAATAAATAAGTATACATGGATGAGAGTGGCAAATGGAAGAGTGAGAGTAAGAGCATTGATGGATTATGTGTTGGTAGCAAAGAGCATGATTGGTAGAGTGAAAGATATGCATGCATTTAGGGGTGTGGCTACTGGGATGTCTGACCATTTTTTGGTTGAAGCAAAAAGTGGTAGTAGTTAAAGAGTTTTGAAATAGAGTGGGGGGATGTAGAAGGGAAATGGTGAAGGTGGAAGAGTTGAAAAAGCCAGAGAAGAGTCAGGAATATCAGGACAGGTTGAAAGTGGCATATAACTGGGTGAAAGAAAGAGAAGTTGAGGAGTTAGAGGAGGAATGGCGGTTGATGAAAGAATGTTTTGTGGGACATGCAAGTGATGTGTGTGGAATGAGGTTTGTTGGTGGTGGCATGTGGAGGGGCAGCGAGTGGTGGAATGAAGGGGTGAAAATGAAGTTGGAAGAGAAAAAGAGGGCTTTTGAGGAATGGCTGCCGTGTAAATGTAGGGAGAAGTATGAAAGATATAGGGAGAAAAATGTGGAAACCAAGCGGAAGGTAGAGGAAAAGAAGAGGTTGGTAAATGTTAGGTGGGGACAGGACTTTAGTAGGTCATATGAGGAGATTAAAAAGAAGTTTTGGAAAGAAGTGAAGAGAGTAAGGAAGGGTGGATCAAGGATGGAAGAGACAGTGGAAGATGTGAATTGGCAGATGTTAAGAGGAAACGATGCAAGTAAAAGATGGATAGAATATTTTGAGTGCTTGCTGAATGTTGGTGAAGATAAAACGGCAGCTATAGTGGCAGTGGGGGGTGTTCAAGTGAGTGTAATGGGAGATGAAAATGAGAGAGAGATTACAAGACAGGAGGTGAAAAGGGCTATGTATGAAGCGAAAGCAGGTAAAGCTCCTGGCATGGATGGTGTGAGAGTGGATATGTTTAAAGAAGGGGGTGTGACTGCATTGGAATGGTTAGTGAAAGTGTTTAATATATGCTTTATGTTGTCAATGGTGCCAGTGGAATGGGTGATTGTTTGTATAGTGCCCCTATACAAAGATAAGGGAGATGTGTATGAATGCAGTAATTTTAGGGGTATAAGTTTGTTGAGTATGGTAGGAAAAGTGTATGGTAGGATACTGGTTAATAGGATTAGGGATAAGATAGAAAATGTGATCGCCGAAGTGCAGAGTGGTTTTAAGAGAGGTAGAGGTTGCATAGATCAGATTTTTATAGTTGGGCTGTTATGCGAGAAATATTTAGCAAAGGGAAATGATGCATATTTTGCATTTTTGGATCTGGAGAAAGCGTATGATAGAGTTGATAGAGAGGCAACGGGAATGTTTTGAGATTATATGAAATTAATGGTAAATTGTTGCATGCAGTGAAGAGTTTGTATGAGGGCAGTAGAGCTTGTGTTAGGGTAGGGAATGAAGTGAGTGAGTGGTTTCCAGTGAGTGTGGGATTGAGACAGGGGTGTGAGATGTCACCATAGCTATTCAATTTGTATATTGATGGAGTCGTAAGAGAGGTGAATGAGCGAGTGCGGGTCGAGGTTTGAGAATGGTAGATTGGGATGATAACGAGTGGGAACTAAATCAGTTGCTGTTTGCAGATGATACTGTGGTGATGGCAGATTCAGAGGAGAAGCTGTTTAAATTAGTGTCAGAATTTGGAATGGTGTGTGAGAGAAGGAAGTTGCAGGTGAATGTGGGAAAGAGTAAGGTTATGAGGTGTACAAGAAATGAGGATTGAATGTTATGTTGAATGGAGAGACACTTGAGGAAGTTGATCAATTTAAGTGTTTAGGCTCGGTTATAGCTGCAAATGGTGGAGTGGAAGC
>JAXCGZ010003100.1:0-2500 GCA_037179515.1 Halocaridina rubra | reverse complement strand
ACTTTAATCATAAAGAGATAGATTGGATAAATCTTGACCCACACAGTGGTGAGGACTCCTTTGGGGCAAGATTCCTAGATTGCGTACAAGGGAATTTCCTACACCAACATGTAATGGAACCAACAAGAGCCAGGGGTGGGGATGAGCCATCACTACTTGATCTGGTGTTCACAGATAATGTGTTGGATATTGAAAATATTGAGTATGAACCACCAATTGGAAAGAGTGACCACTGTGTGTTGTTGATGGAGTATATCATTGAAGACATTCTTCCTGAGAGTAGAGGCACTGAGGACATGAGGAGGAACTATCCGAAAGGAGATTACATCAAAATGAATGAGCTTTTTGCAGTTATTGACTGGAGAACCTTATTTTACAACAAATCTGTACAAGAAATGTATGACATCTTTTGTGAGAAATATGGGATGATAGTAGATTGCTGCATACCTGTCACCAAAGTAGGTGTAATTCATGCCAGAGAGAAATGGTTCGATAATGGGTGTAAAAGAGCTAAGGAGTGGAGAGACAAATGCTGGAAAAGGTATAGGAGGAGAAAAAACATAAATGCCTGGCAAACCTACAAAAGAGCAAGAAATGACTACCTAAGTAAAAGGAGAGAGGCAGAGAAAGATTATGAGAGGGACATCACCAGGAAGGCTAAAGAAAATCCCAAGCTTTTCCACAGCTTTATCAGAGGAAAACTGAAGGTAAAAGAACAGGTTTTAAGGCTAAAGAGAGCGGATGGAAGCATCACTGAGACGGACGAAGAGATCTGCAAAGAATTGAACAAGGAGTTTCAGTCAGTATTTACAGTAGAAAATACCCCACCCCCTCAGATTGCAGTGATAGAAGCTCAAGGGCCGGTATTAGAGAACATCAACCTTACAGCCACAGAGGTATGCAAGGCGCTGATGGATTTAGATGTTCATAAAGCTACAGGTCCTGATGACATATCCCCTCATGTGCTTAAAAAATGCGCAAACACAATATCAGTGGCACTAAGTATCATATTTAAGGAGTCATTGGAGTCGGGGGAGATTCCAAGATGCTGGAAACAAGCAAATGTGATACCTATCTTCAAAAAGGGAAGGAGGGATACGGCTCTGAACTATAGAGCAGTTTCCTTGACCAGCATAGTTTGCAAACTTATGGAGAAACTACTAAGGAAACATATCTCTCTTCACTTGGAATCCTTCAACTTTTTGTCAGTGAGGCAACATGGCTTCAGAGAAGGAAGATCAACAGTAACAAACTTATTAGAATTTTATGATGAGGTAAGCCAAATCTTACAGGAAAGAGAGGGTTGGGCAGATTGCATATTCCTAGACTTCCAGAAAGCGTTTGACACTGTTCCACATGGGAGACTTATTAGGAAGCTGCAATCAATGGCTAGAATAGGTGGAAATGTCTTGGAATGGATAAAAACTTACTTAGAAGGAAGGGAACAGAGGGTTAGAGTAAGACACTCAGTGTCTGAATGGAGAAGAGTTAGTAGTGGAGTTCCACAGGGTTCAGTTTTAGGGCCACTTTTGTTCCTTGTATATGTAAATGACCTACCAGAGTCTGTAAATTCATTCATGAATATGTTTGCAGATGATGCAAAGATTGTGAAGAAAGTAAAAAACGAGAACAATGGTAGAGAACTTCAGGAGGATCTAAATAATCTGCATGAGTGGTCAGAAAAGTGGCTAATGAAATTCAATACCTCAAAATGTAAGGTAATGAGAATGGGTACAAGTGCAAGAAGGCCCAAGCTTGACTACTCGGTGGCTGGAGTACAGCTTCAGGAGACAGAAAATGAGAGAGATCTAGGAGTAAACATATTGGCAGATTTGTCTCCAGAAATACATATAAATGGCGTAGTAAGGGCAGCATATGCATTCTTATCAAATGTAAGGGTAGCCTTCAGGCACATGGACAAGGAAATGTTCAGAAATATTTATGTAACCTATGTGAGGCCAAAACTCGAATATGCAGCCCCCTTTTGGAATCCGCACTTGAAAAAGCACATAGCTAAGCTTGAAAAAGTTCAAAGACATGCCACGAAACTGGTGCCAGAAATACGCAATCTCGGTTATGATGAGAGGCTGAGGGAATTAGACTTGCCATCACTCGAAGCTAGAAGAGTAAGGGGGGATATGGTGACAGTCTTTAAATTCCTTCATGGTTATGATAGAGTGGATAGGGATCGATATTTCGATATGGCTGGCTCTAGAACTAGAGGTCATAGTTTGAAGCTTCGGAAGAAAACTTGTTTGCAGGATGTAAGGAAATACTTTTTCAGTGTAAGAGTAGTTGATAATTGGAATTCGCTAAGCGAGGAGGTAGTTAATGCTACCTCAATCCATAGTTTTAAGGACAGGTATGATAAGTATCACTAAGTCTAAAAATGGAACCGATCAGGAGACGGGAAGATACGAGCTTTGGGCTCTTTCCCGTAAACACAATTAGGTAATCACAATTAGGTAATCACACACACGCACACACACACACACACACA
>JAXCGZ010003099.1:5000-23543 GCA_037179515.1 Halocaridina rubra | reverse complement strand
ACACCACCAGAGCGCGCTCCACTGCCCCCGCCACCGCCCATCGCCGCACCTTCCTCTCTACGTCCTCCTGACTCTGCTGACATCATTGCTCTCCGTAAGGCTGTTGCTACCCTGGAGTCCCGCTGTACAGCTCTCACCAGCTCGCCTTGATACCATAGGTGCCCGCATTGACAGTATGGTCACCCAGCAAGATACAATGGAAAGGACTCTCGCAAGTTTGGTCGAGTCTCATCATGCTGTTGTTGACACCATCACGACTCTCACTGACAAGTTTAATAAGGTCGCCTCCCACCTTGAGAAGTTGACTGATGTGCAGCCCAGGTCTTCTTCATCCCATGCTCTGTCTGACAGTGCCCCGCCCACTTCTGCCTTCCGCAAAAATAAGAATAAGATTCGCTAGTCGCATACAATTTCATGCCATCTCTTGGAATGCCTTTGGAATTAGACACTCTCCTAAACTCACTGCACTTAGAGCCTATGTTTATCGTCATCATCCGCAGGTTATTTTCATACAAGAGGCTTTTCCTGGTGGTGCACCACCAGGGGAGGAGGCTCCTATGCTCACAGGGTATGTTTCATATGTGCATTATACCAGAAGAGGACTCATTACCTACATTCATTCCTCCATACCTCACATGCTCCTTGGTTCTTCTGCACAAGTTGATATGACCTTTCAGCTCTTTGAAATCACTGTCGGGAATGGTACTCTTCGATTGTGCAATGTCTACTCTGCCCCAGGTGTGATTAATCTACCAGCCCTTCCAATACCTACAGACAGTGGAATGATCTATATGGGGGATTTTAACGCCAGACACCCCGCCCTTGGTGACTCATCTCTCACTCCCAATCGCGGTGGCAAGCCTCTGCTCGACTACATCCGCCGCTACCGCCTCACCCGCTGGGATACTGGTGGTGCCACACACGCTCGTGGGGGTACTGTAGATCACATTCTCACAGCTGGCCTTGTGGAACCTAATGTCTCCTGCTCTTCTATCCCTTCTCTCTTTTCTGACCATGTTGCCCTTAGCCTGAAATACTCCATACTTCAGACTCCAGCTACCCTCTCCCATCACCGCACCCGCATCTCTATCCCTCCCAAATACTGTCCCACTTATATTTCCTTTATCTCTCACCTCCTTCCCACTTTTGATCTCCTTTCTCCAGACAGCTTATACAACTCACTGGTGGATTCTACACATGACTTCTACACGCATTATGTTCTCAGACCACACGTTCCACGTCGCCCTGAGGCCCATTCCTGGACTTTGGATCAGCGTATTGCCCAGGCGGAAAGGACAGCTGTGGATGCTGGACTCTCCTTTCAAAGACAGCCCACCCCTGACCACCTGCACCAATATCAGTTGGCGAGGGATGATCTAGTTGCCCTGCAGAAGTGTGTGCACACGGAGTATTGGCAGAAATTTACGGATAGTATTAACCATCAGACTAGCGCTGGGACTATGTGGCATCTTATAAGGAAGGCTGTCAAGAAGAAACCCACCTGTGCTCTACACCACAGTCCACTTGAGTACGCTCAGGACCTCATTACTACCTGGTCAGCACAGTCACAAACTTGCAACCTTCCCGGGAACGTTCAAGAGGCACTCTCCACCCACCGCAGTGTTCGTAACCTCCGCCTAATGGGTGCATTACTACAGACGGATGAAGAGGATGACATCCCATTCACAGAGGATGAACTACGACGTGCTCTTGCTAGGATTAAGGCTACTGCCCCTGGGGAGGATGGTCTTACATATCAAGTTCTCCGTCTTCTTCAGAAAGTTCCTGGTAACCCCCTACTGCGCCTCTTCAATCTTTGCTTTTGCTTGGGGCATGTGCCCTCTGCCTGGACCAGAAGCACTATTATTCCTCTACCAAAACCTGGAACCGACAAATTTAGGCCTATCTCCCTCACCTCCTGCTTCAGCAAAGTGTTTGAACGCATCCTTCTTGCCCGGCTCATGCACCGTCTACAGGATAAACTCTCCCCCAGTCTTTATGGTTTCCTCCCACAACGGAGCACACATCACTGCCTCGCTGAACTCTACACCCGTCTTTCTCCCACCAGTGTGGTCGCCTTCCTGGACCTCAAATCTGCCTTCGATATAGCCAACAAGGAAATTATTCTTGACCAGCTGGTGGACTTTGGAGTTCGGGGGAACATACTGAAATGGATACGGGGATATCTCTGCAACAGAACATCAAGCGTCCTTTTTAAAGGGTCGTATAGCTCCTATGAACGGTTTGAACTGGGTACTCCTCAGGGGGGTGTGCTAAGTCCTTTTCTATTCAATATCCTTATGCATCGTCTACTCTCCCTCCTTCCTGTCATCCCCGGTACTACAGTTACCTGCTATGCGGACGACATATGCATCCACACGACCTCAACTCACGACCTTCAGCACATGCTCCATGACTTTTACGTGTCTGCTACCTCCTGTGGCCTTATTATCTCCCCAGAAAAAAGCAGGATTTTTACTTCACGCAACTGCAGAGCACTGCCCGCATTCGCCATGGGTGGTAATGTCATCCCTCACTGCACACAGTACACGTATTTAGGTGCACCTGTCCGGATCACCCCAGCTATACCTGCTCGTCAACGAATTCATCCCTTTGTGAAGAGCCTTCTTGACCGTCTGGAGCCCCGCTTTGCACCTGTCAAGTGGCTTGCCAACAATGCTGCAGGAGTCTCCATCCCAGTGGCGAGGACCCTCTACATCCTACTACTTCGGTCAGTGGTTGACTATCTGTCTCCTGCCTTGTGTCAACTTCCTAAACCAGCTCTCGAGCCACTTGAAAAGTTCCAGAATCGAGTCATGAGATTTATCTTGGGATGTTCTCTCTCTACCCGTATTGTGAGTATGCAGTTGGAGCTCAACTTACCCCCTCTTGTGGAGAGGATTTATGCCAATGTGTCCTATTTTACTGTTAAGTGTCTTCACTACCCCTTTCTTGCTCCGTACTTCTCTGCTGTCATGAGGACGTCCCTTGATCCAGACGCACCCAGGCTCCCACTTCGAGCAGGAGGTCATAACCTTATCAGGGTGGTGAGTGACATTCTCCGTGGCCTTGACATCGACCTGCCAGTGCAGGCGGCTGTCCCAGATTTACCACCCTGGCGTGTCCCCCTCCCCGCTGTCACATATACACCGACCTCGAAGGATGTCTATCCCCCCTTGCAGAGACAGTTAGCTCTGGAGACTATCGCTGATGTATCCACGTCTGTCCCTGCAGCACACCACGTCTATGTTGATGGTTCTGTGCAAGCAGATGGGAGGGCGGCATGTGCTGTGTTTTCCCCCACCATGGAGCCGCCTGTGCCGGCTGATTCATGGATTGGCCGTAGACTACCCACCTCGTCGAGCTCCACCTACTGTGAACTGAATGCCATCTTGGATGCCGTGACTCTCCTTGTTCGACGACGAGTGAATGGGGTAATAATTTGTGACTCCCAATCGGCCCTACAAGCCCTATCCTCGCCAAGACCTATCTGTGGCCGTGCTGTGGGAAATATACTATGTCGCCTCGCAGCCGCTCGGGATGCTTCTCTTGTTGTGTCATTTGTGTGGACTCCATCCCACATTGGGCTGACTGGCAACGACACAGCTGATCGTCTTGCCAAGGCGGCCTGTATGCTGGATGGGCATGCTGTGGACGCTGAGCCCTCCCTCCGATGCCTACGTAACATCATCTACTCAGCTGGGTTTGCCATGACGGTCCAGCGCAGGGACACGGAGAGGGCCAACAGTGTGTCCATACAGCACCATGATCACTTCCTTCACAGTCGCTACAAGTATCGCAGACGCGGGTTAATGGTGCGGAAAAACAATGTAGTTAGTGCTCGGCTCAGAATGGGGTATCGGCCTTTATGGCAGGTCTCCCAGACTCTAGATATGCCACAGTACACCTCCTGTACATTATGCGACCGAACTAATGCTAACACTCTTGACCACTATTGTCTTCAGTGCCCCGCAGTGAGAGATGTTTTACCACGAGGTCAGAACTTAATACAGATCTGCTCATTTTTACTTAATGATGACAACCTTGATGTTATTCTTGCTCGTTTTCCTCACTTTGGTGGCCATTAATTATATTGAATTATACATATATTTTCTGTATGTTGCTATATAATTCTGTTTGTGCATTCTGCGTTTCTCTGAGCTTTACTTTTGCATATAATGTACTCTGTGCTGCCATTCTGTGAGTTGTGTGTTAGTATGCAGCAATGTTTTATCAATATGTACACCTCCCTGTAAACCATGTTCAATTCTTGGTTTTATATCCATTTGAAGCATTATTTGTATGAACTCATGTAATGTCTGACGCCTTGGCGCAATAAATTAATAAAATAAATAAATAATCTCTCTCTCTCTCTCTCTCTCTCTCTCTCTCTCTCTCTCTCTCTCTCTCTCTCTCTCTCTCTCTCTCTCTCTCTCTCTCTCTCTCTCTCTCTCTCTCTCTCTCTCTCTCTCTCTCTCTCTCTCTCTCTCTCTCTCTCTCTCTCTCTCTCTCTCTATTAAATTTATTTATTTATTTGTTTATTTATCTATATATATATATATATATATATATATATATATATATATATATATATATATATATATATATATATATATATATATATATATATATATATATTATATATATATAGCGCCTTGACTTAGTAATCATAAGTCCTAGGTTCGAGTCCCGGTCGGGGTAAAAAATTATTCATATATATATATATATATATATACACACACAGGTATACCTCGGCTTAAGTCTTTTCGAGTTAAGTCGTTCTCGATTATACATCGGTTTTCAAAAAAATATATGGAAAAATAAAAAAGAATTAAAAAATAAAGATTGCATCATTATAATCAACTTTATGTCTGTCCACTACAAGTATTGGAATCATAATATCACTAGAAAACCATTAAATGCACATGAAATCATGTTACTGTACAATAAATAAAAGCAAAAGCACATAAAATAATTTTATTGTACAATAAATAAGAAAAAAAGCATATAAAATCTTATTAATATACGTACAGTAGTTCCAATATCTACCGTTAGGCATCGTCACTCGTCATAATAATAATAGTAATAATAATAATAATAAAAATACGAATAAGAATAAGAATGCAGCAGGCATTTGCATTTATCGAAAAGGACTTCCTTTGTCCGAGGATATGGATCCCATTGCTATAAATAAAAACAAAAGCACATAAAATCATGTTATTGTACAATAAATAAGAATAAAAGCATATAAAATCTTATTAAAATACATACAGTAGTTCCAATATCTACTGTTAGGCGTCGTCACTCGTCATTCCCAGGGGTTTGAATTGATTAGTTTATGTATGGTATATGTCTGTTTATCGGCTACTCTCATTCTCATTCATTTGTGACCTTATATTTTGCCCCCATGGCACCTAATTGAAAAAAAGCATTAAGAACAAACAGCAAAGTTATTTTTAATATAATATTGTAAGGGAAATAGCGTGTCAAGGTGCATCAGCTGATACGGAATTAGCAAAACGTTTGCCGATAGAGGTTCGTTCATAGGCTGCCAGGTACAGGGAAATTTCCTTGTTTTAGGGAAATTCAGGTGGGTACAAGGAAACAGGGAAAATCCAAAAAAGAAAGAGGGAAAATCTAGGGAAATTCTGGAGTACTGACTGTTATTATTCTAATTCTTTATATTTTTACTCTGTGTGGTAATTGAGATGAAGAAACTGAAATGTATATAGCCTTGTATATGTATCTATAACGGGGATATTTTAAGCCAAATAGGGAAATTTTGTAAGTGAATCTAGGGAATTTTTGATAGCTTGACCTGGCAGCACTGGTTCGTTCTCCCGCATCCTACTCCTCTTCTACCGCTTAATGCTATCGGATATTATGAAGAAAATTGAATAAAGGTATTAAGAACAAACAGCAAAGTTATTTTTAATATAATATTGTTAGGGAAATAGCGTGTGAGGGTGCATCAGCTGATACGGAAGTAGCAAAACGTTTGACGATAGAGGTTCGTTCTCCCGCATCCTACTCCTCATCTACCTCTTAATGCAATCGGATATTATGAAGAAAATTGAATAAAATCATTAAGAACAAACAGCAAACATATTTTTAATATAATATCATCCGGGAAATAGCGTGTGAGGGTGCATCAGCTGATATGGAAGTAGCAAAACGTTTGCCGATAGAGGTTCATTCTCCAGCATCCTACTCCTCATCTACCGCATAATGCGATTGGATATTATGAAAGAAAATTGAAAAAAAGCATTAAGAACACATAACAAACATATTTTTAATATAATATCGTCAGGGAAATAGCGTGTAAGGGTGCATTAGCTAATACGGAAGAGTGACAAAACGTATTCAGCCTCGTCCTCACTGCCACCATCAGTGTTGCCAGAATACATAAATGAGAGAAATGATTAATATAAAAAACATACATGTAAACTGGTAAGTTATTTCAAGTATCTTCAAGATGAAGTACATTTTTATTTCAATTACAGTACTACCATCTTGTAATTAATATAATCTTAAAATGTACCATACATTTGAAAATAAAAGCATCCGCTTATCTGGCAACACTGGCCATCATGCTAAGCCTGTTGCCAACGGCATAATAGAGTTCATTAATTTGTTTACTGTACATAAATTTAAAAATAAAGATAATACCTGCCCAACATGTGAACAATGTGAAGAGAGCCTAGAACATTTTCTACTATTTTGTGAAGCATATGCACAAATAAGAATAGAATATAGTTTTTTAGCACAACCATATATAGAAAAGAAAATTGAAATAATTGCTAATACAGTACATTGTTATTTAGATATTGTAGTGAAAAAGATGTCAAAGAAAGAAAAAAAAATTATAAAAAGAATTTGTAGAAAAATAAATCAAGTTATAAAAACCACACAAACAATTTAGTAAAGCAAAACCAAGACTTAGGAGCCATTGCAAAAGGCATATCCCACCCAACTATGCTACTACTACAGTAAATCTGTATATCTAGGCTAGCCTAGAGACAAGCTAATTCGATTTAAGTCGTTTCTCCTGGAACCAATTAACGACGTTGGGTGAGGTATATATATATATATATATATATATATATATATATATATATATATATATATATATATATATATATATATATATATATATATATATATATATGAATCATTTTTTATGTACCATACATTTGAAAATAAAAGCATCCGCTTATCTGGCAACACTGGCCATCATGCTAAGCCTGTTGCCAACGGCATAATAGAGTTCATTAATTTGTTTACTGTACATAAATTTAAAAATAAAGATAATACCTGCCCAACATGTGAACAATGTGAAGAGAGCCTAGAACATTTTCTACTATTTTGTGAAGCATATGCACAAATAAGAATAGAATATAGTTTTTTAGCACAACCATATATAGAAAAGAAAATTGAAATAATTGCTAATACAGTACATTGTTATTTAGATATTGTAGTGAAAAAGATGTCAAAGAAAGAAAAAAAAATTATAAAAAGAATTTGTAGAAAAATAAATCAAGTTATAAAAACCACACAAACAATTTAGTAAAGCAAAACCAAGACTTAGGAGCCATTGCAAAAGGCATATCCCACCCAACTATGCTACTACTACAGTAAATCTGTATATCTAGGCTAGCCTAGAGACAAGCTAATTCGATTTAAGTCGTTTCTCCTGGAACCAATTAACGACGTTGGGTGAGGTGTATATATATATATATATATATATTTATATATATATATATATATATATATATATATATATATATATATATATGAATCATTTTTTACCCCGACCGGGACTCGAACCTAGTACTTATGATTACTAAGTCAAGGCGCTACCACTACACCACAGAAGGTTAAAAGGAACCCAACCTTATAGCTTATATCTGCTATACTTAGGAATGAACGCATTCTAACTGAATGCCACTATGTTCATATTACAGATTCCCCAACCTCACTCGTGGCTTCATTTTAGCATTTAATTCAATTCCCAATCTCATTCGGGCCATGAAATTATCAAATAAGCACATTACATATGTGAAAACATGAATCATTTTTTACCCCGACCGGGACTCGAACCTAGGACTTATGATTACTAAGTCAAGGCACTACCACTACACCACAGAAGGTTAAAAGGAACCCAACCTTTTAGCTTATATCTGCTATACTTAGGAATGAACGCATTCTAACTGAATGCCACTATGTTCATATTACAGATTCCCCAACCTCACTCGTGGCTTCATTTTAGCATTTAATTCAATTCCCAATCTCATTCGGGCCATGAAATTATCAAATAAGCACATTACATATGTGAAAACATGAATCATTTTTTACCCCGACCGGGACTCGAACCTAGGACTTATGATTACTAAGTCAAGGCGCTACCACTACACCACAGAAGGTTAAAAGGAACCCAACCTTATAGCTTATATCTGCTATACTTAGGAATGAACGCATTCTAACTGAATGCCACTATGTTCATATTACAGATTCCCCAACCTCACTCGTGGCTTCATTTTAGCATTTAATTCAATTCCCAATCTCATTCGGGCCATGAAATTATCAAATAAGCACATTACATATGTGAAAACATGAATCATTTTTTACCCCGACCGGGACTCGAACCTAGGACTTATGATTACTAAGTCAAGGCGCTACCACTACACCACAGAAGGTTAAAAGGAACCCAACCTTATAGCTTATATCTGCTATACTTAGGAATGAACGCATTCTAACTGAATGCCACTATGTTCATATTACAGATTCCCCAACCTCACTCGTGGCTTCATATTAGCATTTAATTCAATTCCCAATCTCATTCGGGCCATGAAATTATCAAATAAGCACATTACATATGTGAAAACATGAATCATTTTTTCCCCGACTGGGACTCGAACCTAGGACTTATGATTACTAAGTCAAGGCGCTACCACTACACCAATGAAGCCACGAGTGAGGTTGGGGAATCTGTAATATGAACATAGTGGCATTCAGTTAGAATGCGTTCATTCCTAAGTATAGCAGATATAAGCTATAAGGTTGGGTTCCTTTTAACCTTCTGTGGTGTAGTGGTAGCGCCTTGACTTAGTAATCATAAGTCCTAGGTTCGAGTCCCGGTTGGGGTAAAAAATTATTCATGTTTTCACATATGTAATGTGCTTATTTGATATATATATATATATATATATATATATATATATATATATATATATATATATATATATATATATATATATATATATATATATATATATATATATATATATATATATATATATATATATATATATATATATATATATATATATATAGAGAGAGAGAGAGAGAGAGAGAGAGAGAGAGAGAGAGAGAGAGAGAGAGAGAGAGAGAGAGAGAGAGAGAGAGAGAGAGAGTGAGTCATAAATCACTGCTTTATTAGTACAACAATGACTTATGTAGAAAATCACTCCAATGAGGGTGAAAATTCCATTTTGTACTTGGGGTTCATTTTGGGTGAAGAGAGACAGAAGCACATGGCAACTTGGTGGGAAACTGCCTCAGAGGCAGTCTCTTAGTTACTAAACTGAACCATTTTTATTTTTGCTTTTTCTCGCATGCGTTATTCGTGGAATTAGTTTTTTATACTATTATTTGCAAGACGCGTTACAGTGATCTCCCACTGTTTCGCGGATTTTTTTTGGCAAAAAAAATATTTTTTTTTTTTTTAATAAAGATTATTGTGATACCAGGATGGGCCATAAAATGATAAAATAAAACAGACTTTATCATTTTGTAAAGGGAAACAGAGATGGAGAGTGTTATGACCTGTCAGATGTGAAGGGATTATAAACGATGTGTAATGAATATCCAGCTCTCTGCTGGGTTTTAATATACCTCTGCATTACTTTCATGATGTCTATTCCAATAATTCTCCTTAGATCTTATTATTATTATTATTATTATTATTATTATTATTATTATTATTATTATTATTATCATTGGCAACAATAATTTTCATTTGATGATGATTGTGGAGATTATTATCATCATTATTATTATTATTATTATTATTATTAAGGGCTCATCATTGTTTGTACATCTGTTGGTTTATTTACTTTTAATAACTGTGTAAAGTGCCCCTCCCTAGTTGGCTGGGACAAAGAGAGTGTGGGGGGTTGGGTAGAATAGAATGTTGGAGAGAGAGAGAGAGAGAGAGAGAGAGAGAGAGAGAGAATCTTTAAGTAACTCTTGTTCATTCAACCAAAACTACATTATTTACAGTAAAAATAATGGTTTAATTACGAATTCGTAATAAGAATGATGATAATAATAATAATAATAATAATAATAATAATAATAATAATAATAATAATAATAATAAGAATCTCCCCAATCATCATCAAAGGAAAATTATTGTTGCCAATAATAATAATAGTAATAATAATAATAATAATAATAATAATAATAATAATAATAATAATAATAATAATAATAAGATCTAAGGAGAATTTTTAGAACAGACATCATGAAAGTAATGCAGAGGTATAGTAAACCCAGCAGAGAGCTGGATATTCATTACACATCTTTTATAATCCCTTCACATCTGACAGGTCATTACACTCTCCATCTCTGTTTCTCTTTACAGCCTGATAAAGGCCGTTTTATTTTATCATATTTGGCCTGTCCTGGTGTCATAATCATCTTTAAAAAAAAAAAAAAAAAATTAAAGTGTTCCTACTTCGTGGTTTTCCTGTGTCGCGCCGGGTCCTGGAACCGAACTACCGCGATAAGGGGGGGATTACTGTATTCCAATTTCTCGCAGTTAAACTCTCGTAAATAGCGAGGTGACTGTGTATATATATATATATATATATATATATATATATATATATATATATATATATATATATATATATATATATATATATATATATATATATATATATATATATATACCTAGTTCTCAGAATAACGCCTAAATAGGTTCTCAGAAGTGACAGGTAATTGGAAAATCGTGTGAAAAAATGAGTAATTTTCCATTGGAAACAATGATAAAGGGCATAGATACATTCCACAACCTTTCATAGACACACTATGCCAAAGATATAAGATAAGTAAAGCATATTTTATAAGTTCATAACAAAGCAGAAAGACCTGTAGTTATTTATATTAACATGCAAATAGTGTACAGTATAAAAGATATACAGATTTACTGTACAGTAAACAAATTAATGCACTCTATTATGCGGTGGGAAACAGGCATACACTGAGATGTGCATGTTGGCGGTGAGCACGAGGATGCAAACGTTTTGCCACCTCCTTATCAGCTGATGCCCCCTTGCACTCTATTTCCCTGACAATATTATATCAAAAGTTTCTTTGCTGTTTGTTCTTAATGCTTTTTTTTCCATTATCTTCATAATATCCGATCGCATTAAGCAGTAGAAGAGGAGGAGGATGCGGGAGAACGAAACCCTATCGACAAACGTTTTGCCGCTTCTGTATCAGCTGATGCTTATCACTATTCAGGCACAATATCTTACTCATCAGATATTTACTCACTCTATTTGGGGTTTATCTAATTTTCAAGATTATAATATGTATTATTAATATTCCTTGGTTCTAAACGTATCTTCTTTACATATCAACCCTGCTGCATGAAATCTAAATTAATCAAAGTCAGCTGAGAGAAAAAGAAAACTATACAATTCGTTACAAAGAAAACGTAAATCGGGGAAACTTAAATGAAATATATATATTCTCTACACGCTATTTTCCTGACAATATTATATCGAAAATTTGTTTGCTATTTGTTCTTAATGCTTTTTTTTTATTTTTTTCATAATATTCGATCGCATTAAGCGGTAGAAGAGGAGGAGGATGCGGGAGAACGAACCTCTATCCGCAAATGATTTGTCACACTTCCGTATAAGCTGATGGACCCTCGCATGCTATATCCCTGATGATAGTATATCGAAAATTTGTTTGCTGTTTGTTCTTAATGCTTCTTTTCAATTTTCTTCATAATATTCGATCTCAATAAGTGGTAGAAGAGGAGGAGGATGCGGGAGAACGAACCTCTATCGGCAAACGTTTTTTTACACTTCCATATCAGCTGATGCACCCTCGCGCGCTATTTTCCTGACGATATTATATCAAAAATTTTGTTGTTGTTTTTTCTTAATCCATTTTTTCAATTTTCTTCTTAAAATTCGATTGCATTAAGCGGTAGAAGAGGAGGAGGATGCGGGAGAACGAACCTCTATCGGCAAACGTTTTGTCACACTTACGTATCAGCTGATGCACCCTCGCATGCTATTTCCCTGACGATATAATTATCGAAAATTTGTTTGCCGTTTGTTCTTAATGCTTTTTTTCAATTTTCTTCATAATATTCGATCGCATTAAGCGGTAGAAGAGGAGGAGGATGCTGGAGAACGAACCTCTATTGGCAAACGTTTTGCTACTTCCATATCAGCTGATGCACCCTCGCACGCTATTTCCCTGACGACATTATATTGAAAATATGTTTGCTGTTTGTTCTTAATGCTTTTTTTCAATTTTCTTCATAATATCCGATCGCATTAAGCGGTAGAAGAGGAGGAGGATGGCGGAAAAGTGCCTCCGAGTTGGTCGAATATTTACTAAAATGAAATTTTTATTTTTCGAATCATTTTGCATGGGCGTTATTCTCGAATTTCATATTTATTTACTATTATTTTTTAGGGGCGTTATTGCAATTTCGCGGTTAAAAAAGAATGCAGAAAAAACGAACAATATATATATATATATACAGTGTTACCTCGGTTATTCGCGCTTCTTGGTTCGTGTTCTCACTCTATCGCGGTTTTTTTTTGTACAAATTATTATTTTATTTTATGGGTATACGCAAAAATATTAAAATATTGAAAAAATACATTTTCAGTATTTTCATTTTTTATTGAAATTTATGTTGCATGCTGTTATTTATGATGTAAAGGGTGTTTTTTTAACAGTGCAGGGAGGGTTTATACAGTTCGTAAACGAAAAAATAATTGTAAATGAGTATGTGTCACGTCATCATTACCTCATTCATGGTAATTTTATCTATCACTTTCATAAAAATTTACGTTGCTTGCTGTTATTTATAATGCAAAGGGTGTTTTTTTAACAGTGCAGGGAGGGTTTATACAGTACGTAAACGAAAAAATAATTGTAAATGAGTATGTATGTCACGTCATTATCACCTCATTCACCGTAATTTTATCTATCACTTTCATAAAAATTTACGTTGCTTGCTGTTATTTATAATGTAAAGGGTGTTTTTTTAGCAGTGCAGGGAGGGTTTATACAGTACGTAAACGAAAAAATAATTGTAAATGAGTATGTATGTCACGTCATTATCACCTCATTCACTGTAATTTTATCTATCACTTTCATAAAAATTTAATTTGCTTGCTGTTATTTATAGTGTAAAGGGTCTTTTTTTAACAGTGCAGGGAGGGTTTATACAGTACGTAAGTGATAAAATAATTGTAAATGAGAATGTATGTCATGTCATTATCACCTCATTCACCGTAATTTTATCTGTCACTTTCATAAAAATTTACGTTGCTTGTTGTTATCTATAATGTAAAGGGTGTTTTTTTAACAGTGCAGGGAGGGTATATACAGTACGTAAACGAAAAAATAATTGTAAATGAGTATGTATGTCACGTCATTATCACCTCATTCACCGTAATTTTCTCTATCACTTTCATAAAAATTTACATTGCTTGCTGTTATTAATAATGTAAAGGATCTTTTTTTAACAGTGCAGGGAGGGTTTATACAGTACGTAAACGATAAAATAATTGTAAATAAGAATGTATGTCACGTCATTATCACCTCATTCACCGTAATTTTATCTATCACTTTCATAAAAATTTACATTGCTTGCTGTTATTTATAATGTAAAGGGTGTTTTTTTAACAGTGCAGGAAGGGTTTATACAGTACGTAAACGAAAAAATAATTGTAAATGAGTATGTATGTCACGTCATTATCACCTCATTCACCGTAATTGTAGCTATCACTTTCATAAAAATTTACGTTGCTTGCTGTTATTTATAATGTAAAGGGTGTTTTTTTAACAGTGCAGGGAGGGTTTATACAGTATGTATGTCACGTCATTATCACTTCATTCACCGTAATTTTATCTATCACTTTCATAAAACTTTATGTTGCTTGCTGTTATTTATAATGTAAAGGGTGTTTTTTAGCAGTGCAGGGAGGGTTTATACAGTGGAAACGTAAAAATATATTAAAATATCTATGTACATATAGGCGGATCCTACTTCGCGGATATCCTGGTTCGCGCCGGGTCCCGGAACTGAACTACCGCGATAAGTGAGGCAACGCTGTATATATATATATATATATATATATATATATATATATATATATATATATATATATATATATATATATATATATATATATATATATATATATATATATATATATATAGTGACCCCTCGCTATATCGCGGTCCACCTATTGCGAATTTAGTGCATTGCGGTATTTTTGGCAATGTTATTTTTGGGGGGGGATATATGCGAAAATATTAAATAAAAAAATAAATATTTTCAGTACAGTAATCCTTCACTCTATCGCATTTCATGCCTCGTGAATTCACTGTACCGCGATTTTTTTTTGGCAAATTTTTTTTTTGGGGGGTATACGCAAAAATATTAAAATATTAAAAAAATTTAAATTTTCAGTATTTTCATTTTTTTTTATTGAAAAAAAAATTTCATTATGTAATTGATAAAAAAAATTTATTTCCCAGCCTACGAATAATAAAACAGTAAATAATAGTAAAAAACATAAATTTAGATATATAACTCACAGTATTGCATCATGTGGAACACTGTCCTATAGCGTACAATGTATTGGGGTCGCACCTAGTGAGCTAGCATATATATTAAAATTTCCAGTAGTTTCATGATTTTATTGATAAAAAAAACGTATTTCTTAGTCTAAGAATAATAAAACGGTAAAAAATAGTAAAAAACATAAATACTAACAGTATTGCACCATGTAAAATACGATACCTGTATCAGCGTTTCGGACAAAGGCTTGCACCTACGTGAGATAGTTCATGGAATGCTATTGGCTGAAAGATTGAGAGATCTGTATCATGGGGTCTGATTGGCTTTTTCATTGAAGTTTGGTTCTCCCACCATCTTCCATTGTCTCGCCTCACTCGTTCAGTCTAACTCACGTGTGCGCCGTTCACGTTGTGCTTGTGATTTATTTTCTTCACTTTTTCAACCTCTGCAATGCCTCCCAAGCAACCTTCATCTTCTAAGGCTTCTGGTAGTGAGCCTAAGCGGCAAAGGAAGATGTTAACCATAACAGATAAGGTGAAACTCTTAGATATGTCGGACGCTATTTTGGCCTCAATGAATAACAGCCGTAAAGCTGTTATTGGCTGCGGAATAATATACTGTGGCGTCTACAAACTCATTACCACCTCATTCACGGTAAGTTTACCTATCACGTACATATAAATTTACGTTGCATGCTGTTATTTATAAAGTAAAGGGTGGTTTTTTAACAGTGCAGGGAGGGTTTATACAGTAAACGTAAAAATAATTGTAAAATACCTATGTTCATGAGTATGTCATATAAATTTACGCTTGCATGCTGTTATTTATGAAGTAAAACAAACTATTTCCATTTCAATACAATGGGTATTCATCAGCCAGGGCAAGCCCCAACCCCCCACTGTGGTGTCCAACCACAGCAGTTCCTGCCAGTAAACAGCTTAAACTCTTGGTCTTGGACAGGAACCGATCTTTCGACCTTGTGAATGTGAAGCCAGCGCGTTACCACTGTACTAGCCAGTACAGGGAGGGTTTATACAGTTTATACAATGTAAACGTAAAAATAAATTAAAATATCTATGTACATATAGGGTGATCCTACTCTGCGAAATTCCTGTCTCGCGCCGGGTCCCTGATCCGAACCTTCGCGATAATATAAGGAACACTGTATTTTCATTATTTTATTGAAAAAAATAATTTTCATTATTTTATTGATAAAAAAATTTACTTTCCAGCCTGAGAATAATAAAACAGTAAGAAATAGTAAAAGAACATAAACTTTAACATGTAACTCGGCACCATAGAAAGTACCATACTGGTATCAGCGTTTCAGAAAACGCAAAGGGTCACACCTACGTGAGCTAGCATATATTACAATTTCCAGTAATTTCATTATTTTATTGATAAAAAAACGTATTTCTTAGCCTAAGAATAATAAAGCAGTAAAAAATAGTAAAAAACATAAATACTCACAGTATTGCACCATGTAAAATTCAATACCAATATCAGCGTTTCGGAAAACGAAAAGGGTCGCACCTACGTGAGCTAGTACATATTGAAATTTTCATTATTTTATTGATAAAGAAAGTATTTTTTAGCCTAAGAATAATAAAACCGTAAGAAATAGTAAAAAACATTAATTTAAACATACATTATACACTCACAGTATTGCACCATGTGAAATACTGTACAAAAGCATACACTGTACTGGCGTCTTGGAAAACGCAAAGGCTCGCACCTACGTGAGATAGTTCATGGAATGCTATTGGCTGAAAGGGTGAGACTCGACGAATCACAGAATTGTTTTTCTGTATGTTCTGTATCAATGGAAGATGGTGGGAGAACCAAGCTGAAGCTTGGTTCTCCCACCTTCTTTCAGATATGCTGAAAGAAGGAAGAAGGTTTGCGAATGTCAGCCGCCATTTTGGCCTCAATGAAGCTACTGTTCGCTACATCAAAAAGGACGTGGCAAATATCAAGAAAACAGCGACTATTTCATTTAGTAAATCAGTGAAGAGGGTCGGAACACCCTGCAATAAGATAATAGTGCGGATGGAATCTGCTTTGGCCCTGTGGATTGCTGATTGCAGAAAGAAGAACATCAGCATTTACACCAATATCACACAAACAAAGGTGAAGAAGCTGTACGAGACATTCGCTGCAAACGAACCCGACGACGACAATGGCAACCGTGAGGAGGAGAAGAGAGAAGAAGATAGCGACGACCCACAACCAGGACCCTCCAGCGATTCTCCACCGAGGAAACAATCGTTTGTTGCAAGCAAGGGATGGTTCGCCAAATTTCAAAAGCTCTTTGGCCAAAAGAGCGTTTGGGTTTTTGGCGAAGCTGCCTCTGCAGATACAGCTGCAGCTGAAAATTACGTGAACAACAACTTCAAGAAAATTATCACCGAAGGGGAATATGATCCTGAGCAAGTGTTCAACATGGATGAGACTGGGTTATTTTGGAAGAGAATGCCGTCTCGCACTTTTGTCTTCAAGGAAGAAGCTAAAGCCCTAGGATTTAAAGCGCACAAAGACCGCGTTACCTCATCATGTGCGGGAATGCTGCGGGATTCATGTTAAAGCCCGAGCTTATCTACAAGTCAAAGAACCCTAGGGCTTTGAAGAATAAAAACAAGAATCTGCTGCCAGTGTATTGGATGCATAACCCTAAGGCCTGGATCACGAAAAGCCTCACATCGGACTGGTTTCACCAATGCTTTATCCCTCAAGTCAAAATTTATCTTACGGAAAAAGGCCTTGAATTTAAAGTCCTTCTTTTGATGGATAATGCTGGTGGCCTCACAACTAATCTCAAACATGACCATGTTCAAGTAGAGTTCCTGCCACTGAATACGACGTCACTGATTCAGCCTATGGATCAAGGCGTTATTCGTGCGTTCAAGGCCCTCTACACACGAAATGCCCTGGCGAACCTGGTTGAAGCCATGGATGCAGACAAAGAAGTCTCAATGAAGACTTACTGGCATTATTACACGATTGCTACATCCCTTCAAAATATTCAAAATGCAGTCAAAGAGATGAAGCCGGCCACAATCAATGCCAGCTGGAAGAAATTGTGGCCCACAGTCATCTACGACTACAAGGGATTCGCTCCTGATGAAGTCCATAACTCGACAGTTGCGAATGCTGTGAAGTTGGTTGCATTGCTAGGAGGAGAAGGCTTTAAAGATATGACTCACAAAGACGTGAATGAACTGATTGACTGCCACTCGCAGCCTTTGACTGATGAAGACTTGGAAGAAATGACAAAATCAGAGAGCGAAGAAGAGGAAGAACAACCAGAGGAAACACACAAAGAAATTGAAGAACCTGGCCTTACACTCGAACGTCTGGCAGCCATGTATAAACATGTGAAAGCACTCCTACAACTCTCACAAGAACATGATGATAATATGGTTTGTTCGGTGACCTTCTGCAATCTTCTCAACGATGCCATGATTCCTTACAAGACCATCTTCCAACAAAAGAAGCAACTCCCCAATACCATGTTCTTAGCTTGCAAAAAGCAGCCGTAAAACTGTTATTGGCTGCGGAAAAATTTTCTATGTAGTCTACAAACGTCATTACCACCTCATTCACGGTAAGTTTACTTATCACGTTTATATAAATTTACGTTTGCATGCTGTTATTTATAAAGTAAAGAGTGGTTTTTAACAGTGCAAGGAGGG
>JAXCGZ010003099.1:0-2500 GCA_037179515.1 Halocaridina rubra | reverse complement strand
ACATATAGGCGCATCCTACTTCGCGGATTTCCTGGTTCGCGGCGGGTCCTGGAACCGAACTACCGCGATAAGTGAGGCAACATTGTATATACACACTCAGCTCGTGTTTTGCGCGTTGTTATAAAAGGCGAAATTGGAGTAACGCCCCCCAAAAATAATTGTAAAAAAATACGAAATCCACGAATAATGCCCGTGCAAAAAAAAAAAAAAAAAAAAAAATCATTCTAGCAAATAAGCAAACTGTCTCAGAGGCACTATCCCACCTTGCTGCCAGGTGCATAAGTTTACATGGGAATTAAATGGCGACTGAATCAGATGAGCTCACCACAACACCTCATACCACTCTTCCAACACTTGCTTTCATCCCTAGTCCCGAAGTTATCGTATAGAAACGCTGATTATGTAAGTCAAATTGATGTTAAATGCAACACAACGAAAGGATATCAAAACATCGTCATTTATGACATTATTTTACTATGAATACTTACATAAAAGGGCAATTTTTTGCTCTTTATAGTTTAGATAGAGCCCTTTCCTTTTACTCCTGGCACCAGGACACTTTTTAAAGTTGCCAGAAATTAGTAAAACAGAAAATCGTCCTTTTCACCCCCTCCCAACCCAGGGTGTCCCCTTAAAGGGCGACTGAATCAGATGAGCTCACCATAACACCTCGTACTACTCTCCAACACTCGCTTCCATCCCTAGTGACGAAGTTATCGTATAGAAACACCATGCACATCCCAGTGTATGCCTGTTGCCCACCGCATAATACAGTATGTTAATTTGCTTACTGTACAGTAAATCTGAATATCTTTTATACTCTTAACTATTTGTTTTTCAATAAAAATAGCTACAGTTCTTTCTGCATTGTTATGCACTTATAAAATATGTTTTACTTATCTTATATCTTTGGTATAGTGTGTCTGTGTCCGGTTGTGAAAAGTATCTACACCCATTATCATTGTTTCTTTTGGAAAATGACTCATTACATTACGTGATTTTTACATTGCACATCACTTCTGAGAACCTATCTTCGCATTATTCCAAGAACTGGGTGTATATATATATATATATATATATATATACACAGGGGGTCCCCATTTAACGTCAGGGTTCCGTTCCTGACAGTTGACTTAAAGTGGATTTCTACTTAAGTCGGAAAATCCCTATATTCAGTCCCAGGTCCCCAAACAAGTGTTAAAAATGAATTCTCTAAAATATAGAAAAATAATATAAGTTCTTAATCTAAGACATAAAACTAGTAAAACTAGACTTGGCAGTATTGCTTACCTTTATCTCTGTAATCTAAAACATAAAAATAGTAAAATTACACTACAGCACAGTACAGTAAAGAGTACAATATTGCTTACCTTTACTCATGTGGTCGTCTTGCACACTGGAAGGGGCATTGGAATGGATGGTAACCTCCTTTCCTAATTATTTCTGCTAACACTATGGAAAACAACTCTTTTGCTGCTTTCTCATCACCATTAGCTTGCAGCTTCACCTTGCACCCTTTGGTTATGCAAATTAGCACGACTCTTAAAACTATTAAACCAACCCCTACTGACCACAAACTCTTCACTTTCACACCCTTTTTTGAGCATTTTGCTATTTCATCATTAATATCCATGATGATTGCTTTTCTTTTCTTCGTAGCACTGCCATCAGAACTATCACCACTACACTTGGGAGACATAGTAATATCAATGAGTGAAAACGCGTGAAACAAATGAGAGAGTAGATGAACATGAGAAACAATATTGCGGGTGAGAGTAAATTGAGTGGTGGTTCTTCTTCTAATGACATTGTGATTGTTTGAGAATCTAAAATTTTGTATCTCATGTTATTATTTATTGCAGGAATTTTTGGTGGGTTACTTGTCTTCCAATATGCATATCAAGTATTTGGGTGAACTCATAAATACTGTTAAAACAAGTGTTGAACTATTGGGTCGCAAAAAACGATCAGGTAAGTAGAAGCCATTTCTTTTGGATTGCTTGAATCTTGCAAGAGAATTCCTGCATCCACTCTCTTTCCCTAATAAATTTATATTAATTAACTGTAATATAAAATTTTAGAGCAAGATAACAGTATTATGGATATAAAACTCAGAGAATGATTGTTCTTCAGGGTCAGAAAGTACTTGTTCCAGTGAACAGAGCAGTAGCCAAGGAATTAGTTCACATAACACACTGCTTGCCATGGACTCTTCTGCACCACATCGTTTTCGACACCTTGATGATCCTGCTTTTGCCATGAGGATTGATGATGTCCAAATAACTGACCCTGACTCATTATGGAGGAGAAAGAACTTCAGGTTATGAGTTACCATTGCATTTTCTCTCTTTTCCATATATCAGTGTTTGAGGACTCATATAAAGGTTATGACCAAATACAGTAAAGGGAGTCCCCGGTTTATGAGTTACAGTGTTCCCCCGTTGCGACAGAGGCATAGGCCCATGAATTATTAATATATTATTAATAATATTTTTATATT
>JAXCGZ010003098.1:10000-15000 GCA_037179515.1 Halocaridina rubra | reverse complement strand
AAATTTACTAATTTCGACCCCACTAAACTCACTAACATTATTTCTGTCACTAATTGTTATCATCTAAGATCGTCCCTGTTGAAGTGTTAATGTGTAGAGGGACGAAACACAACTCAGGCCATAAAGGTCGTGGGACGAATTTCTTAGCATAGCGTTGTTGACGTCGTCGGTAACTCAGACGCGATCGGGACGTGTCGTTATCAGCACCCAAGATGGCGTAATGTCGTCCACGCCCATCACATTCGCAACTTTATGAGCGCTCTCCCTGATTGATCTCGTTTACAGCGAATGCTACAATCGGTAAAGGGTGAGCGTTGAGAGAAAACGTCCAGATGAAGACATAGGATAAAAGAGTTGGAAAAAAGTGATGTGGAATACATGAGCGTTGAAAGAAAAGTGGTGATGAAGACATAGGATAACAGAGTGGGAAAAAAGTGATGTGGAATACATGAGCGTTGAAAGAAAAGTGGTGATGAAGACATAGGATAAAATAGTTGGAAAACAGTTATGTGGAATACATGAGCGTTGAAAGAAAAGTGGTGATGAAGACATAGGATAAAAGAGTTGGAAAAAAGTGATGTGGAAAACATGAGCGTTGAAAGAAAAGTCGTGATGAAGACATAGAATAAGAAAGTTGGAAAAAAAGTTATGTGGAATAGATGAGCGTTGAAAGAAGAGTGGTGATGAAGACATAGGATAAAAGAGTTGGAAAAAAGTGATGTGGAAAACATGAGCATTGAAAGAAAAGTGGTGATTAAGACATAGGATAAGAAAGTTGGAAGAAAGTGATGTGGAATACATGAGCGTTGCAAGAAGAGTGGTGATGAAGACATAGGATAAAAGAGTTGGAAGAGTGATGTGCAATACATGAGCGCTGGAAGAAAAGTGGCGATGAAGACATAAGATAAGAGAGTTGGATGAAAATTATGTGGAATAGTTGAGTGTTGAGAGAAAGGGTGGATATTAAGACATGGGATAAAATAGTTGAAAAAAGTGATGGGGAATAGATGAGTGTTGAAAAAAAATGTGGAAATGAAGACATAGGATAGGAGAACTGGAAGAAAGTGATGTGGAATACATAAGTGTTAAAGAAAAGTGGTGATGAAGACATGGGATAAAAGAGTTGGAAAAAAAGTGATGAGGAATAGATGAGTGTTGAAAGAAAAGTGGTGATGAAGACATAGAATAAGAAAGTTGGAAAATAGCTATGTGGAATAGATGAGCGTTGAAAGAAGCGTGGTGATGAAGACAAAGGATAAAAGAGTTGGAAGAGTGATTTGCAATACATGAGCGCTGGAAGAAAAGTGGCAATGAAGACATAGGATAAGAGAGTTGGATGAAAATGATGTGGAATAGATGAGTGTTGAGAGAAAGGGTAGATATTAAGACACGGGATAAAAGAGTTGAAAAATAGTGATGTGGAATAGATGATCGTTGAAAGAAAAGTGGAGATGAAGACATAGGATAAGAGAGTTGGAAGAAAATGATGTGGAATAGATGAGTGTAGAAAGAAGATGAAGACATAGGATAAGAGAGTTGGAAGAAAGTGATGTGGAATAGATGAGTGTTGAAAGAAAAGTGGTGATGAAGACATAGGAGAAGAGAATTGGAAGTTAGTGATGTGGAATAGATGAGTGAAGAAAGAAAAGTGGTGATGAAGACATGGGATAAAAGAGATTGACTTGGAGAAAGGTGATGTGGAACAGGTGAGGAGAGACAAAATGGAAGAGAAAGGTGCATAAAAGGTGAGGCGCAACAGAAGTGGAAGACCACCTGGAAGAGGTGAAAATGTAAGGGGAGCTAAAATGGAATATAAGTTCTAAAATAGGAGTGAAAAAAAAAGTAACATTAAATTGCAGCAAGACGAGGCAGCCATGATGTAATGTGTACAAGAGTAAGGAAGTGGACAGACATCTTGAATATGAAAAATATAAGATGGATATTAAAGTGCAATATAAGAGGAACACTTGAAATGGGTAAGGAAAAGATGTGCAATGGAAAAGGAAGAATGTGAAGAATGGAGATAGAAAAGCCGCGTAAAGAGAGAGAGAACTGAAGAGAATTACAAAATGAAAAATGGAATTAAAAAATAAAAAGGTTGAGAGCAAAGATGTAGAGGAAGAATAGGTGTAATGAAATAGATAAAATAAAATATGCGCAATGATAGACAGACACATCAAGGATAAAGAAAAAATGAACGAGAAAAAATTAACTCAACTATAGAAAAAATAAATCCTTCAAAAAATGAGTTATTACAAGGAATAAAACTCATTCTTAACTGCCATCTACTTACAGAAATAGACCTAACCTAACCCAAGAGAAGACGTGAGCAATACGTGAATGAGCTTAGGTTTATTTACTGACAGTCTAACCACACACACACACACACACACAAAAAAAAACTAAATAAAAGAGATAACCCAAATAATAAACCTAAATAAAGACTGCAAGGTCCACATTCTTAACAACTACATTAAACAAAAAAAATAAGGAAATTAAAAGAATCGCACACTGGGACCCAGTAGAGCAGTGGTTAGAGAGCTTGAATTGGGAACAGACAAACTGGTGTTCGAGCCTACTGTGGGGTTTTAGGAAGGACATCCAACCATGATTCCCCAGCTCCAAACTGTCTGTTTCCCCCCCCCCCAATTCGAATTGGGATACATACTGACAAAAAACAGCCAAAAATGAATCGAATATGCAAATAAGTGTGTGACAGCTGCGGAACAAGCACTTTTACCCTTCTCTAAACCTGACATCCTGAGAATAATATTCCACTATTAGCTCCTTAAATCTACTGGTGCACTAACCGAGTTTATGAAATATAGAAAGCCTGAACTATCATTAAAACATCGAGTTAAGTATTTAAAACACGCGAACAGAATACAGAGGCAATCAGAGAGAGAGAGAGAGAGAGAGAGAGAGAGAGAGAGAGAGAGAGAGAGAGAGAGAGAGAGAGAGAGAGAGAGAGAGAGAGAGAGAGAGAGCTATCTCTACAGCTAAAAGGGTTAAAAGTGGGCGTTTATGAGACGCCTTAATTGCACCTGTGAAACCTGACAAATTAGCGGTGACAAGGGGAGAGAGAGAGAGAGAGAGAGAGAGAGAGAGAGAGAGAGAGAGAGAGAGAGAGAGAGAGAGAGAGAGAGAGAGAGAGAGAGAGAGAGAGAGAGATCGAATAATGGGACTGACCCATTCTCAACATCTTTAGCCCCTCAAAAGGAGTTTTAGAGGATCTCCCTAGAATAGGGAATGAGCTTCTCTCTCTCTCTCTCTCTCTCTCTAATTGAGAGAGAGAGAGAGAGAGAGAGAGAGAGAGAGAGAGAGAGAGAGAGAGAGAGAGAGAGAGAGAGAGAGAGGAGAGAGAGTTTACAATTATATTCCTCTTCTCAAAAGTTTTAAACTTGGGGAGCAAATCAGTTCAACTCGAGTGTTTGGTGTCAATAAGGGCATCTGGCCGTAAAGCCGAAACTGAACCAACACTATTCTCAAGAGGCTATTGAGATACAGTGACCCTATAAAGTTCATATTTTTTGTTATATTGGATCAATCGTTGGTATGGTGAGAGGGCCACGGTAGCTTAGGAGTGAAAAGCGTAAATTAGGAAGTTATAAGCCAGACATTAAATAGCAAACATTTCGATTATTCCATGACTTTGATACGTGGTTGTTTCATCAAAAGAAAATCATATTTTTTTTTAGTCACGAGGACCGTGGATGGTAATAAAGTCACAGTAAAAAAAGGCCACAGAAAAAAGTCACAATTCTGGCTAGGAAAAGTCACAGGTTTGGTTAAGTTACTTTAGAATTTTTCTCGTGACTTTTTTCTCTGACTTTTTCATCTGGATTCACGAGGTGTAAGTCAAAGAAAAACGTCAATATTTTGGCTAGCTAGGAAAAAGTTACAGGAAAGCTATAGAGAAAAGAGGCAATTTTGACTGGCTAGGAAGTTATATGAAAAAAGTAGCAATTTTCTGGCTAGGAAAAGTCACAAGAGAAAGTCACAATTCGAGTTAACTAGGAAAGTCCCAGAAAAAATAATTATTTATATTATTATTATTATTATTATTATTATTATTATTATTATTATT
The DNA here is from genome assembly GCA_037179515.1 of Halocaridina rubra. NCBI lineage: Eukaryota > Metazoa > Arthropoda > Malacostraca > Decapoda > Atyidae > Halocaridina > Halocaridina rubra. The sequence continues at coordinate 10,913 of JAXCGZ010003098.1, read as the reverse complement.
ATTATTATTATTATTATTATTATTATTATTATTATTATTATTTCAAGTCACGGACTCACTTTTCAAGTAAGGGCAAAGACGGTGACTTCTTTCAAAGGACTTTGGCTTTGTCAATGCAACCGCTACCCCGAGTGAATGTCCTTTCTAACCTCAGACCGTGACAGGTCTCGAACCGACGAATTGATAAATCAAAGTCACGCGGGCTACCAACCCGGGCTCATTATTATTATTATTATTATTATTATTATTATTATTATTATTATTATTATTATTATTATTATTATTATTACTATTATTATTATTTTTATTATTATTATTATTATTATTATTGTTATTATTATTATTTAACCTACTAAGAGCATTAATGCTGGAATCTTCATAAAGCTGCAGATATAGTTAAAAATGTAAATAGCGAAATATTGAATAAACAAATGAATTAAAACAAATAAACAAATAAATAAATAAATAAATAAATGCGTTAATAAACACATAAATGTATAAATTAAATAACTGATAATAAACAAATACTGCTACAATTAATTACCATGGTGCCGCCATTGCTGTTGACACAGCTGCATTTCCAGTTGAGAAATAAAACAGATTGTGTGTGTGTGTGTGTGTGTGTGTGTGTGTGTGTGTGTGTGTGTGTGTGTGTGTGTGTGTGTGTGTGTGTGTGTGTGTGTGACAGCAGAGAGAGAGAGAGAGAGAGAGAGAGAGAGAGAGAGAGAGAGAGAGAGAGAGAGAGAGAGAGAGAGAGAGAGAGAAATTCGACCCCTTGCTGCAAGAAAAGAAAAATCTACATTTGAAACGAGAGAGAGAGAGAGAGAGAGAGAGAGAGAGAGAGAGAGAGAGAGAGAGAGAGGAGAGAGAGAGAGAGAGAGAGAGAGAGAGAGAGAGAGAGGTTAGCATAAGT
>JAXCGZ010003098.1:0-5000 GCA_037179515.1 Halocaridina rubra | reverse complement strand
GTGCCAAAAGAGCCGCGCCAAAGTGGCGGCGCCATAAAGTACCAGACCTAGAAATTCTATACATAATTTTTTTACAAACTCACCCCTTTGTCCCATCGGAGTTGAAAGAGTGGCCGCAAAAATTTTAAAAAAGTATATTTAGGTAACGAAATTGCTTTTTTTATTTGCTCTTTTAAATTCAGAGAGAGAGAGAGAGAGAGAGAGAGAGAGAGAGAGAGAGAGAGAGAGAGAGAGAGAGAGAGAGAGAGAGACCTGTTGCAATATTTCTCCAATGGTCGTGAGTGGACTGCCCTTCTTACAACACAGTATGAGAGCGGACTGTGAGAGGAAGGTTAGGGGCGTCTTGTATATCACGAACATTCATGTAATTAATTGGACGATATATGTTGGTGTTCTACTTTTGTGTGTGCGTGTGTGTGTGTGAATGTGTATGTTTGTGTGTGTGAATGTGCATGTGTGTGTGTGTGTGTGAGAGAGAGAGAGAGAGAGAGAGAGAGAGAGAGAGAGAGAGAGAGAGAGAGAGAGAGAGAGAGAGAGAGAATCATATAATGAAAATACTATCAAAATTCAAACAAAATACAAATATACAACTAGAGAGAGAGAGAGAGAGAGAGAGAGAGAGAGAGAGAGAGGAGAGAGAGAGAGAAATGATGCTGAGGTGAACGTGTGAGAAAAGATGTTCCACTTTCACTTTTCATTGTGCATTCATTTCATTCCTCTATTTCGCCTCTTCCTATAATTTGCAGTTATGTAACATCTTTTATTTCCATTTGAATTTATGTATTCGGATCAATCCCAGAATAGGCACCTGATGTACCTTTTAGCTATTTATTTCCATTTGAATTTATGTATTCGGATCAATCCCAGAATAGGCACCTGATGTAACTTTTAGCTATTTATTTCCCTTTGAATTTATGTATTCGGATCAATCCCAGAATAGGCACCTGATGTAACTTTTAGCTATTTATTTCCATTTGAATTTATATATTCGGATCAATCTCAGAATAGGCACCTGATGTAACTTTTAGCTATTTATTTCCATTTGAATTTATATATTCAGATCAATCCCAAAATAGGCACCTGATGTAACTTTTAGCTATTTATTTCCATTTGAATTTATGCATTCGGATCAATCCCAAAATAGGCACCTGATGTAACTTTTAGCTATTTCCATTTGAATTTATGTATTCGGATCAATCCCAGAATAGGCACCTGATGTAACTTTTAGCTATTTATTTCCATTTGAATTTATGTATTCGGATCAATCCCAGAATAGGCACCTGATGTAACTTTTAGCTATATATTTCCATTTGAATTTAAGCATTCGGATCAATCTCAGAACAGGCACCTGATGTAACTTTTAGCTATTTATTTCCATTTGAATTTAAGTATTCGGATCAATCCCAAAATAGGAACCTGATGTAACTTTTAGCTATTTATTTCCATTTGAAATTATATATTCGGATCAATCCCAGAATAGGCACCTGATGTAACTTTTAGCTATTTATTTTCATTTGAGTATATATATATATATATATATATATATATATATATATATATATATATATATATATATATATATATATATATATATATATATATATATATATATATATATATATATATATATATATATGGATCAATCCCAGAATAGGCACCTGATGTAACTTTTAGCTATTTATTTCCATTTGAATTTATATATTCGGATCAATCCCAGAATAAGCACCTGATGTAACTTTTAGCTATTTATTTCCATTTGAGTTTATATATTCGGATTAATCCCAGAATAGGCACCTGATGTAACTTTTAGCTATTTATTTCCATTTGAATTTATATATTCAGATCAATCCCAGAATAGGCCCCTGATGTAACTGTTAGCTATTTCCATATGAATTTATGTATTCGGATCAATCCCAGAATAGGCACCTGATGTAACTTTTAGCTATTTATTTCCATTTGAATTTATATATTCGGATCAATCCAAGTATAGGCACCTGATGTAACTTTTAGGTGTTTGATCTGGGATTGGGTTACGTTGGGTTAGGCTAGAGTAGGCACATTTTAGATAAGGTTAGATTAATTTAACCTAACCTAATCTAATCTAACTTAGCCAATCCTAACTTCCATCCAAATTAAGCACCTTAAAAATAGATTACCTTATCTTTTTTTTCTTAATATTTTCCTTTTTCTTCATATATTTCTTTATCTGCTTTTTTAATTACTAATGATATTTGGGATCAATCCTAAAATGCAAACCTGATGTAAATTTCAGGTAAATAATATGAACATAAAGCCAAAGGCAGGTAAACTATCCTTACCAAGGCTAGGGTAAGCTAACCTAACCTAAGTTAAATTAAGTTAAGTTAACCTACCTTTGCCTTATCTCCAGAATAAGTAGCTAAAAACTATATAAGCTGCCTATTCTGGTAATGATCCCACCGACATACAAAAGCCCCAAGCTTAACAACGCTCATTCCTCCTATTCCATCTATTCTTACCATTTCCATGAGAGAGAGAGAGAGAGAGAGAGAGAGAGAGAGAGAGGAGAGAGAGAGAGAGAGAGAGAGAGAGAGAGAGAGAGAGAGAGAGAGAGAGAGAGAGAGAGAGAGAGAGAGAGAGAGAGAGAGACGTGCCTTTTACTCACCTGTAACCTATTCGCCCTAATTACAGGTAGCAATACCATATATATATATATATATATCGCGGTTTCCAGACACCAACCTTTTACTGGCCGTATTATTAGAGAGATGTGAGGAAGCCATATAGAGGTCAAGGTATAAAAATCTGGAGGAGGAGGAGGAGGAGGAGGAGGAGGAGGAGGAGGAGGAGGAGGATTAAATAGTAAAGCAAAGGAAGGAGAAGGGTAAATGGAATTAAATGGAAGGAGAGCGAAGGGAGGCGAAAGGTGAGGAAAGAGAGAAGGTGAGGATATGGGTGAGGGGAGAATGTGGGTGGGTGAAAATAGGAGAAAGGGATGGGGTAGGGGGAGGAGAAGGAGGATGTGAGTGAGGGGCAGAGGGAGGAGAAGGAGGGATGTGTGAGGAATGAAGGAAATGAAAGTGAAATGAGGTAGGGAAAGGAGGGTGAAAGGGGGAGGTGTAAGGGAGGGAAAAAGGAAAAGGAGGATGGGAGTGAATACTGGAGGAAAGGAAGAAAAGGGGGAAAGGGGGAGGGAGGAGGGTAAGGGAGGGAAAAAGGAAGAGGAGGATGAGAGTGAATACTGGGGGTAAGGAAGAGAAGGGGCGAAAGGGAGAGAGGTAAGGGAGGGAAAAAGGAAGAAAAGGGTGAAAGGGGGAGGGATAAGGGAGGGAAAAAGGAAGAAAAGGGTGAAAGGGGGATGGGTAAGGGAGGGAAAAAGGAAGAAGAGGGTAAAATGGAGAAAAAGGATGAATATTGGATGATAGGAAGAGGAGGGTGAAGGTGACTCATGAAAATCTTTAATTTCATTGTTCTTTAACTTTGCTTCAATTTTGTTTCTTAATCTAACATAGGCAAAGAACATCCAGGAAGACGAATAATAAATACAGTAACAATGCACACTTATGTGTGTTAAAATATAGTTTCCCTTCATAATAATAATAATAATAATAAAAATAATAATAATAATAATAATAATAATAATAATAATAATAATAATAATAATAATAATAATAATAATAATAATAATAAGAACAACAATAATAATAATAATAATAATAATAGAAATAATAATAATAATAATAATAATAATAATAATAATAATAATAATAATAATAATAATAATAATAATAATAATAATAATAATAATAATAAAAATAATAATAATAATATTACTAACAATAGAATTATAATAACAAACTAAAAATTAGGGCACACGGACTCCAAGTTAAGAATCCCAATCTTTAAGTCAATGCTTTACATTAGCCATGTATGGAAAGATAATGTCTTCGTGCAGTGGCTATTAGAGAGAGAGAGAGAGAGAGAGAGAGAGAGAGAGAGAGAGAGAGAGAGAGAGAGAGAGAGAGAGAGAGAGAGAGAATTGTTGCATAATCAAACACGTTAGAGACATGAAACTGTTAGAGTAAGATTGTGTACAGTCACCTACTGAGATTAAAAGGGTTACCGGTTTATAATAATAATAATAATAATAATAATAATAATAATAATAATAATAATAATAATAATAATAATAATAATAATAATAATAATAATAATAATAATAATAATAATAATAATAATAATAATAATAATAATAATAATAATAATAATAATAATAATAATAATAAAATAAAATAACAATAATAATAATAATAATAATAAAATAATAATAATAATAATAATAATAATAATAATAATAATAATAATAATAATAATAATACTATATTATTATTATTTTAATCATTATTATTATTATTATTATTATTATTATTATTATTATTATTATTATTATTATTATTATTATTATTATTATTATCATTATTAAAATTATTACTATGTCATCTCAAAGTAAGATGGATGTAAGCTATATATAAGTACATTTACTTTTAGTGTAAAAAATTCTCCTGTCTTTATATACCCGGAGTTACTTCTTTTAAAAGAGCGCCTGGGGACATTCAACGTGCGAGAGGGGATACATTTTCCTAGCTTTGACACTAAACTATTGTTGCATTTCCGCTACATTACTCATAAATGCAATATATATATATATATATATATATATATATATATATATATATATATATATATATATATATATATATATATATATATAGTAGTCACCGTGGCTCAAGCGGTAGCGTCCGCGACTCTGAGGCGTCAGGTCGAGGGTTCGCGCCCCGTCACGGTCTGAGGTTAGCAAGGGCATGCATTTAGTAACTGCATTCCCCATCAGTTAATCGAAACCAGCACTAATCCAAGTAATGATGGTGAGGATAACAAGAATGTCACATATATGCTTTTCAAAATAAATGTCAAAACCAATCCTTTTTATGTTTGTAATACATATATTGGAACTGATGCCT
>JAXCGZ010003097.1:10000-23638 GCA_037179515.1 Halocaridina rubra | reverse complement strand
GCGGAATATGTTAGTGTCGAGAATATACAGAAAATTCCAGAGCAAATACAGTGTTTCATAATAGGAAAGATTTTACAAGTTCTTAATCTGTTTAAGTGGTACATAAATTGGATCTTAGTGGGGAGTCTTACTAACAGAAGGGGAGTAGTTCCTCTAATAAGAGCTAATGAAAGTAACAAAGAATATTCTTTTGATGTAAGCAAGAGTTTGATGGAGAATGTGCTTGATTAGAAGAGCTTGAAAATTTGATGGCTTCAATGATATTCGCCAGTTTTGGGATTCAAGCTACTTCCATATTTTACTTCTATTGCGGCTTACGATACACATGAGATGAACGTCTCACATTAATTTATATAACCGATCTGGTGCTCTTGTAAGCGTGTTGTTTGGTTTTTCATCATTTTCTTGAGTAGAATTTGACGGATACTAGAAGATAAGTAGTTATCCGGAGTAAAATTTAACGGGCATATAATATTTCATTATCACTCATATTGGAAGGTTCACTACTTAGTCCAATTTGTTTTCTTCAATAGGCATAGATGGCTAGTATAGGGCCCTGTTCCAAATCATTGTTAATCCAGATTCCTGAATGTTTTTATTTTAGGGAGTTTCAGATGTGGAATTTTAAAAACTTTGCTGAGCAGTGGATGTCAGTTGAAAAGATTCATTTGTCATTTGATGTAGAAATTACATCTGACGCTTGTTGTTGCTGATGGCCGGGGGCGTTTCTGTCAGGTCTGTGTAGAAATATTGTACTGTCTGTGTTCCTATACATTAGTCAATGTTTTATCTAGATGAGGGACCCAGAAGGAGTCGGTAGCCTTTATTATGTCAAGGCAGACAGTACAAAATTTCTGCATTGACAAATGCCAGAAAAAAAACCCCCCCAGCACTGAGGTGTAACTAATTTTATTGGTAGCTCACAAGGTATGGCTTAAAAATATTGCGAATTCTCATATTAATTATATGGCCAGCTTTCAGCAATAACAAGTGTCAGATGTAGATTATTGTCAAAAGACAAAGAATCGCTTCAACTGATATCCATTGCTGAGCAAAGGTATCTAAAAATCCACTTCTGAAACTCCCTAAATTAAACAGATTCAGGAATCTAGATTACCAATGATATGGAACAGGGCCCTGAGCTAGGCACTTATGCCTATTGAAAAAAAAAGTCTAGATATAAATTTCTTCTGTAGCAACTTATAAATTAATTGTTGCGTATTTCCTCATGTCAGTAACAGCTGTTTGTTTGGTGATATTTCTTAGAAATAATGGGAGATAGTTGGTCTTATAAATCATATCAATATGCTGTACTTATATTTATTGGTGTCTTGATACTGGTTGTACTAGGAATTTTGTACAGTATAGTATTTATTTATTTTTATTAATATTGCTGATAGTGCTTTGGAATTAGTTATGAATTGAGTTTCGTAGATGTGCATTAAGCTTTAACTTAGTTACAGATATGTTTTGAAATAGAGCACTATAGATATTTACAACTCAAAAGTTGGTTTTTGATGGTTCAGTTATGAAGAAGTTGATTTTTGATGGTTCAGTTATGAATGTTGTGCCAAATGCAACATTGCTAAAGATTTGTGCTTTTTTAATTTGCAACCTACATGTATCTTTGCCCTTATCAAGGCCCATACACATGAAGAAGCTGCGTAATAATTTATCCCATATTTCTATGGTGCCCAGATTGTGCTGGAAATTTGATTAAAGAGAGCTAATATGAATTTAGTTATTGCTAATTGAGGAGGATTGGCAAAGTCAGCACTATTATAAAGAAATAATACTCCCAAATATTTAGCAGAAAACTCTCATAGGGAGAGTGTTTCTTTTCGATGCATCACATTTAAATGCTGATAAAACTGCTTTTAGAATATACCATGTCTTTTGATGTGTTTCCAACACTCATGCATCTGATTTGAAGAGGTGCTCTATAATGGTATCAATTCTATCTCTATGCAAGAAGTTGTCATAATGCAGTACAGTATATATTAAAAAATGAGGGACATAGATGTTAATGATCACAGGAATGGAATAAAACGATGAGTTATGAATTAGTTCGTTAATTGCTTTTGACAAAAGAGGATATGTTGATATATTTAGTTTATTACATTGGGAAAATTTGTTATCAAGGGTTATTCTGTTGATTTCTAGTCTCTGTTCCGTTCTTTCTCTTCTGCTTGGTGTCCCCATCATTATTATTTTTTGGTTACTTATAACTGCGGATATGCCAATCAAGTGTCAGGGAATTATTTCTCTGTGGTGTCAGAGGACAGGTGTGGATGTTGCACTGGTTTTTGTCGTAGGTTTTTGTAGCTTTTTTAAGTTGAATTCCATTTGTATACGCATGTGGTTGGGAAGAGTTTTGTCAGTCAGATCATAATTACACAGTTTATGATTATTTGTACTCATGTGGTTGGGAAGGGCTTTGTCAGTCAGATCATAATTACGCAGTTTATGATTATTTGTACTTGACACTTCTTGGAAACTTGATTTGTATATGCATTGCTGTATCAGTTTATGTTTAGGGTGCTTGTGAGAGTGAGTCTTTGTATTATACAATTGTAATAGGATCATAAGCATCAGTGTAACCAAAATGCTGTAATAAACGTGGAATATATTTTCAAGCTATTGCGTTTTGCACTTCTTGGTGCAGTCCCCTCTTGTGGCATTTTTTAACTTCTACTTTCTTGTTTATTACCCTCTATGCTGCTTCTGTGGTCAAATATTTTTTTGAGAGTAAAGTTTTGGAACATTTTTATTTATTTACTATTCTGTATTTTATTAATATTGACACCTAAGTTAAAGAATTTCGATATAGTATTCCACGTAACCCCCCCCATTTTTTTTTTCACATATCAGAGCTTTATATATTGTTTCCCATGGATTTGCATTTATTCATCCCATACTTTACGTAAGTCACTTTTGCTTAGCTTCAGATATTATTAATGATGATTGTATCTGAGTCTAAATTATATTTATTATGTCTGAAGGCAATAATAACTTTCGAAAGCAAACCAAAAGGACCAGTGAAAACTTGTGACTAAGTCGGGTTTCCTTGGCCAGGCAAGTAGACAGCCTCGCTTGATTATGTTAAAGCAAGTATAGATCAGAATGAATATGCCACTGACCATCTGATGCAAATTTATGGTAGTGTTAGATTTTTTAACAAAAACATCTCGTATATGAAGGTACTCTGATTTTCGTTATGATCTAATGTGTTTCTGCTAAAATTATAGGGCTCATTTATTACCTATGCATTGAACATTTTCCAGCTAGTCTCTAGGTGAATTTATAAGAATGTCTCATTTGTACATACATTATCTTAGTTATCAGGCTATGAAGTACAGAGACCTGATATATCACAAACTTTTCTATTATGTACAAAGTAATGCCTTGAGTACTATTCTACATGTTTATTTGCATATGGTGGAAATTATATATTTATTATATTGTGAACTATGCAGTGTGACAGAGTCTTGCTGCATCTTGTCAGAGAGTTTGATTGTGTTATTATCTTCTGTTTCCTAGGCTTAAGTTTGTCAGAGGAATAGGTAGGTTCAGTGGTTTTATCGAGTGTTCGACTTCCACCTAGTGGCTTGTATAGATTTTCTTCATGAGAAGCAGCTTAGGAATTAATAAGAGTAGAGAAGTGACATTCCTTTTGTGGTCATCCTTCCCAGCTTAAAGTACCATTACTGGCTTCAGGGTCTGTGCTGGAATATTATCTTCAGGAGTTCAGGCTTCAAGGAGCATACAGCATATTTCCTGCTCCTCTCATTAAATCAATTCAAAGGTACATTGTTCTCAGAAGAAGATTTTTGGTCTTCATGGACAGCAGTAGATGTAGCTGTGTTGGTTACAGTAGTTGTTTATTTTTATGATTTACAGCTACTTTTCCAAGTCTAATGTGTTTTTTGAATTGGCATCCTTATGTTTCTGCAAAATTCTTGGATTGAGTTTTTGGATTATTTATTTTCCTATGCAGTTTTGACGTAAGTACAGTATATGAAACTGTTGGAATGGCCATGTATTTGACTTCTTTTTATCAGCCTGTGTTCATTTATCTTTATTATTCACAGATAGAAGGCATATACCACACCACAAGCACTTTATTAACTTTTTTGAATGGTTTTGAAGGTACTCTCAGATTTTTTTTTCCTAGTCATTTTCCTTAAAATACATTATAGAATTCTTGCTAATTATTGGAACTTACTCATTGAAAGTTAGTCGTTTGTGGAGGTCACTGTTTGAGAGAGAGAGAGAGAGAGAGAGAGAGAGAGAGAGAGAGAGAGAGAGAGAGAGAGAGAGAGAGAGAGAGAGAGAGAGATATATCTGTACTACTGAATTAAGTATAATACAGGGAGTCCGTGGTTTACACAGTCCTCGAGTTACGATGTTTCATCATTACTACGCAGGCCCCAAAATTAATTAGTTATTAAAGAATCAAGTTTTCGACTTACTGTACTTGGTTTGTGTGGTAAATACAAACTTTGCCCGCTGAACAGTTTGTGAGCGTGGCAGACATATAGACATGTAGCAGCACTGTTTTATACGTTTACAGGTGTTTCTTTACTTATATCAGAGTTCCGTTTCTGAAAGGTGATGCACCCCTAATATCAGAGTAAGTCGGAGCACACCTAAATAAGCATCTATTCTAATGCAATAGGAGTTTTTCCCTTTTCTATGCATTTTACCGTCTCTAATTTCACCTCCATGATGATGACTTTCCTTTTCTTGAAAACACTGCCAACAGAAAAATCTGCTGTTTACTTGGGAGACTATACAAGCCAGAAATTATAAAAAAGCACAAGCCAGAAATTATAAAAGAAGCAAATTAATTTATGGGAGATGTGTTGTTACCATGAAGCTTCGTAACTTGAAGACAGTGTAAACCGAGGATCCCCTGTATATCAAGTTAATGGGTTTATTTATTTATTTATGTTTATGGTTATTGGAAGGAATTAGATTGATTTTATTTTCAAAGTTATCAGACACATAGCTGTAAATACGATCTTCATGTAGAACAGTTTGTTGAGTATGGCAGACGAATATGTAGTGTTATGGCAAAGAACACTCCCTAAATGGCTCTTTAGTATTGTGTATGAACTTTCCGTTGACATTTATATTTATTTCATACTGTATACTGTAGACTTTTTTGCAAGTATTGTTCAGAGCCTGCAACATTATTATTTACTTGTATATTTGTAATATACTTGTAGTAGAAATATTTTTTTCTTCTAAATAGCAATTTAATTTTTTTTTACTGAATTATTATAATATGAATTGCAGATATGATTTTACATAAGAAACATTGCAACCATATTTTAAAATGTCTATTGTAAAATAGTAGAATTTTGATTTTTTCTTTTTTAGGCGGACTCCAGTAACCAATAATATAGTTTTCATTACAATTCGTGTATACTGTATATCAAATTAATGCTCTTATTTATTTGTTTATGCGACCCCATATGAAAATGGGAACGCAAATAGAGGAAGAAGAAGATTTATTTGTTTATGTATTTGGTTATTGTAAGCAGATTTAATTTATTTACAAACTTACCAAGTTGCATCCCTCCCCCACTCCGCCAAGCGGCCTCGTCTCACAAGTACTGTGTGGATTTGTATATTACGGATTGGTTGGTGCAGCGACTTCCTCCCATCTACCTCCTGACTCTGGAACTCTCTTCCTCCTCCTGTCTTTCCTAATTCTTATAACCTATCTTCCTTCAAAAAGCAGATCTATTGTCATCTTAGGGCCTAATACTGCCATATCTCTAGGTCCTCAGTACTTTGACTATTCTTTCAGCCTGTCCTTTCCTTTGTGTATCATTACCTCATCTATGCCTTGTCCATAACCTTTTTCTTTTCCTTCATCATAATGTTTTCTTTATGGCTAGGCCTTTATTGATTAGGGCAGTTTTTCTTGCCTGTCCTGGTGTCACACTCATAATAAAATAAGTACAGTACATAACTGTAAATACAATCTTCATGTAAAAAAGTTAGTTGCGGTTGGTGAAAGAATACGTCATCAAACGGCATATGAGAAGAAGAAGGAGCATCATACAGTTCACTCTTGTATGCCATATTGTTTCTCGTGCTTATTCGCTGTGATTACGGATTTTCAACATGATTGATATGGAGAAGATATTAGTGCGTTGGTTGGATGACCAGCATCGATGGTGCATCCCATTGAGCTTCCTCTTGATTCAGGAGAAAACAAAATGATTTTTTAATGCGGTGAAAATGGAAAAGAGGGAAAAAAATCTTTGCCCAGTTCCCTCTTGTATGCCATGTTATTGTTCTTATGATCATTCACTGGTGTTAAAGCTGTTAGATCATGGCAACAATGGAAAGATTGTGGATATATCTATATAGCGTATTTGTACATATTTTTATTTATACAGGGGGTCCTCGGTTTTCAATGTCCTCGAGTTATGATGTTTTGTGGTTACAACACATCTCCCATAAATTATTTTGGTTCTTTTTTTATAATTTTTGACATGTATTCTGTCTTTGAAGCATAAAGCAAAATCTTTTGATGGCAAGAAAAGGAAAGCCATCACCATGGAAGTGAAATGAGAGATAGTAAAACGCATGGAAGAGGGAGAAATTTAAATACTGCATTAGCGTAGTTGCTTGTTTAGGTGTGTTCTGACCTATACTGAAATTTGGGTTACATAACGTTTTAGGAATGGAACTGATATAAGTCGAGGGCCCTCTGTATAGCCTCTGGTATATACTGTACAGGTATTTGATGCGTAATTTGTTAAATGTAGATATGTACCTTATCAATTTGTAGAAGACATGGATAAAGTAAAAATAGAAAGGTTTTAGACTTATACATACTGTACTTTAGTGTCCAGTATAGACTCTGGTGTGTATTTGATGCACAGTTGTGTTGATATTGCGTATAGAGTCAAATACTGAAATGGTGAGAGGTTCCCCTTAAGATGGATATGGGGCTGATAATTCAAGCCAACCACATGAATAAAGGTAAGCAATATTGCACAGTGTACTTTTACTATTTTTATGTCTTGGATTATGAACTTAGATTATGTTTCTATGTTTTACTTTATTTTTAGCATAGGGGGGGGGACCTACGTTCGTATTCAGGTGTGTTCTGACTCATGATAAAATTTAGGTTACCTCACTATTCAGGAACAGAACCCTTTCGTAAATCGAGGACCCCCTGTATATGCTAGTCATGTTAGTCAATATATTAAGTAAAGTCAAAACCCTTACATAAAGGTGTCATACTTTACGTGTGATTTATTCCCAACCTTCTGTATATGCTCCTTGACTTTTGAACATACGGAGATACGAATGAAGTACGCTGGAAGTTCAACATTATTGTTATTGCAGTTTATTAATATTAATTGTTTTATGTTTCATTGTTGTGTCTAGGGTAAGAAAACAAATATATTAAGCTCTAACACAACTCTGTTATGTTACATACATGATGTAGAAATGTTTGGCGTATTCAGTACATCAAGTACAGACAATTCCGGATACGAACGGCCATTGAGAACATAACTCGATAGTAAGTTGGGGAGCTTTTGCATGTGTTACATCTTTGTCTCGATGTCACACTATAAAAAAGACTACTTGTACTGTACTTACGTAATTCAGCTTGAATTAAATGTATAGTACGCTGTATATGTAAAAAACAGTACAGTCCATGTTTTAAAGTAATGCAGTAAACAGCTTTATCACTGCTCTGTCTGAACAGTATATGATCCATAGTGAAATATTTCCTCTAGTTTAGTTGCTTCAGTGCATTGCAAGTACATTTTACACACTGCAAAGTGGCGGTATATATAAAAATGTAATGCATATAACGAAAGTAATAAATTTCCAAGAAAGAGGTTTACTAAGCCTCTGTCTGAACAAGACATGATTCATAATGATATGTATCCACGAGTGTGAGCACTTGAGTGTATTATTAATATGAGTACTGTATATAATTGCTTTGGAAGAAAAAAGTGAGGGAGTGAATGAAAGGTGCATGATGCTTTTCTTCCTTGTCATAAAAATTATGAAAAAAAGATATGAACAGTTTAGACAAAACTCAGCTTGTGTATGAAGAACCTCTTTCGAGGTCTGCCAGAGATTTTGTATATTTGTCAAATGCTAAGCCAGTTGAAGGATACAGTCTTTATAATTTTCATGTTTGTAGGATTTGTTGAAATATCATTAAAAAGGTCGTAACGTCGCAGTACAGGAATGAACTAAGAAAATAGTGAGACAGAGGGCATTACAAAAATGAACCAGGCAATTGGTGACACTTGGAGGAAAAAATGAACAATTTAGAAAAAACTCAATTTATTTGTGAACAAAGTAACGATATTGATGATTATTTTTTTTTGAATGTTTGCAAATTCTGTATAGGTAACTGTTGACTATAACCTCTATCGGTTCCGATTGACTGGTCTTAAGTTGAACCATTATATGTATCTTTATGCAAAAATAACCACTTGGATGTAAATTATACTGTATGATGACAGTACCGTATATCATCTTCGTCATTAAATTTTTTTTTTTTTTACCTTTATAGGACTATTTCCTTAGTTCTTTATCATTATAACATTTTTTCACTATTTTCATAGTTCAGTATTATTATAATGATAAAAAAAAATAGAAAAGCATCTTACATACATTGGCCGATTGTTCTTTGCTCTGAGTCATCAATGTTGTTACCATGGGCAGTGCATGGGGTAGAAGGAGTTTTTATTTTCACATTCATGCTGAGCATTGTTTGAATTGTTTGTTTAATTTTTTGCCTTTTAGATTTCAGTTAGCTTTATATCAACTCTTCATTGTCCTTGGTGTCGTTGTTGTTACCCCTGCCATCGTTGTTGCATTCCTATTCTTCACATATTATTATTGCGATTAATATTAGTATTATTGTTGTTGTTTTAACCTAATAACTGCTAAGACACAGATGAGCACAAATGTACTGGTACGGATTTGAGAGAATGAGTATGGATGCTAGTGCTGCTTGCAGCTGAAAACATGTACGCCCAGCTGGGCAACACTCGATATGCCACTCATGGCCAGAGATTCAGTACATATTCGTAGTTGTGGTTGTATAGTCGTAGGCTGAGACTACATGGGAAATATTTTGTATTTTTGTCTACTTTGCAAGTACTAAACTACTTTCAGCATGCATGTTTGACTTAAATCTATTAGACAAAAGTAAGAAACAAAGCGTACGAAATGTAAAGAAATAGTAATAGAAAAAAAGATTCAGTGATGTCGAAACGAAGTTATAAAGGTAGAAAGTTTTTAATAGTGCTGTAAAGCACTGCTATAACTAAGAATATTATAATATTTATGAGAAAAAGAAATTAAACATTCAGTCATAGGTGAGGATGTGTGTTAAAAGAAACCTCCTCCAGCTACACAGAATGTTTCCCCAGATAAGGACATCGATATTTCACAGTCAAGCAAAAATATGGCTCAAAGATTATATAATATTGAATTGTATTGTTTCTTGTTTATGATTGTTACACCATGATGGCCTCCAAAAAATATAATGAAACTCCCATCAATTTGTCTGGGCACAAAGAACACAAAGTAAAGAGAAATAAATTTTATTTGTATAATTTAAAGTTGTTAATTGTTAAACTGCAAAAGTCGATGAATGACTGCATAGTATTCTCCTTTATAGTTTTGATAGCTTGTTTAATCAATTTTAGTCATAAAATAGATTATTGTCGTATGCTTGGTACTGTTTATTTGGTTTTAAAGCTTTGGAAACTACTTTGCTGCACCTAATAAAAAATACAGAATGTGTTTGGGGACGATGTTGGTGAGTTTGTACTTTACTAAGGGGACTTAAGGTACTGAACTCGGTTAAGAGCACACAAACAGCCATGGCCAATCTTTTTATGCACACCCTCAGATTTCCACTACCCGGTTAAAGGAAACTCAGAATTCGACTTTTAATTTTGGAAATGTAATGACACATTAAAAAAAATTGAATTAATTTTGGAAAAACTGGAACAAATTTAAAATTTAAATTTATGGAATGCTTCCTCGAATGTTGGAGGTGGTGAGCAATATTTTGGTTCCCGGCACCACAGACCGATGCCAAGACTTTGGTGTCAACTCTACGATCACCTCTGTCACACGGGGCAGAGTAAATTAGAAAACACTGCAATTTCAAAAACAGAAACGACACACCGTTAATAATGGGAAAACTGAAGGCACGAGCGCACAAATAACGAGTTTCCAATATTATTCTACTTGATGAAAATATATTGGTTAGTCACAGCTAACCAGAAATATTTACGCTACGGTGAGAGCATGCAAAATCATTACGTATTTGCCGGCTTTAGCGGAAAACAATTTATTCACAATAAATGAAGAATAAGCGAGACAAATGACCAGTGGGACCTCGTATTGCCTTGGACAATTACTTATTTGCAATTTATATAGTAAAACACTTTATTTACGAGTATTGATTTAAAACACTTTATTTACGATGATAGAAAGGGGTGAAATGAAATTAGAATTCGCCAGGAGAACGGATAGATTTTTACGTGGTAATGAGCAATCTTCTGAGGGCGAAATTTTACTTTGGCACCCACAGTGAAAGAAATTTGTTAGCAATGTATATCGTCGGTAATTTCCCGGTCGTGGAATTAAATTTGGCAAATGAGATTCCAGTTAGGTAATCTGCAAAATTGCATTTTGTATGGGAATGAAACTGAGAAAAATATCTTGGGATTTTACCAGTAACGAATTTAACCAGTTTCCCAAATACCCAATTTACTTGACCAACAAGCTTTACCATACACTATCTCTCACCTTTTTTGTGCCAGGTGAATTCCTGTGAAGTTGCCACTTATAAAAGATTTAAAGTAAGCATAACTGCTGAGGGAGATCTTGCCTCTGGGATGTTTGGCCGCCAATTGAGAGTGATCAAGCGTCCCTATTGGTGATGTCATCATTTAGCCAGACTGTAAGGTGTATATTCAGAGCGTTAACTTGTCCCCCAATGGTTTTTTACTATAGTGGTGGTCCCTGGCAGGCAATTATGGAGGAGATGCAAGGGAGAGACAGTATTTTAGGTACAATAAGCAGGAGCAAACAAAAGAAATTAGAAATATTTATGGGCAAAATAAGTTATTGGCGAAATACCTACAGAGTGTGCTTTGCATTGCAGGAGATGGAGTTATAAGTACTTAATTCAAATAGTAAAGAAGCTACTGAAATGTATCTAGACAGGCTAATGGCATATCAGCAGGGTCAAATTTATAACGAAATTATGAGCAAGAGCAATTTTTATAATATAAAATTTATCAGCAAAAGCAATTTTATAATAAAATTGTGTAAACAATGTATCTAACAGACTCGCTAGAATTATGGCATCGTACACGAGAAAAAAGAAAGCAGAAAACAGAGATAGGAGGGAGATTTTTATATTGGGATCATGCTTTCTACACATACAAGAATATTAAGCAAGATATATTTAAAAGTAGTGATATACTGAAATATAAATTGCAAATATTGCTAATCTGCAAAATAGAGAGAGACTTTCTTTAGTAAGAAAAGGAAAGACAAAAGTTACAAAAATAACTAATTAGTCAGCTATAAATGACCTCTGGTGACTTAGAGTGAAACACTGTCACAGAGTGCATTACCTTGAGAAAAAGATGCACCTCACGGTGAATACGTAATGAACTAGGCTCATGTTTTAAGAATATTAACAGTTGGGTTGCATTATGTAACTGGAGGGAGTATAAATACTAAACGGCATATATTGAATGGTATAAAATTCTGGCTCTGGAGCACTTGATTTGAAGAAGTATTAGTTGTAATTCACATGAATTGTGGGCAGATAGTATATTCAACATATTGGCTTTTGAATTTTAGAAATATCTCTTAATTACTGCTTCAGAAGCAGTACTTTAGGTTGTATGCTGGCAAAAACTGGGACTGTTTCTGCTTTAATGTTTGAGTGATGGTGGGAGTAGAAAAAATTCCGTCTTCCTGGTCCTTGCAGACGGTGAGAAGTGTTTTATATAATATTGTCGTCTCGGTACTTATGCAAGTAATTAGCTTCAGGTCAAAATTAGCTTAAAGTATGGACCCTGTATATTATTACAGTAATAAATAAATCTGTCGGTGCTTACCAAGAATCACAGTTCTTCTCTGTTGTTGTAAATTTATTTCCCTGAGATGTTACTGTTGACAATGAAGGTTGTCTGCTGTGCTGTTGGGATGAAATGACAAGATGAGAGGCATTGTAGGTAAAAGATGAGTCATTGGGGATACATGGGCTTACATGCCAGTAGAATCATTTATTACATCATCTTGAAGTACGGTATCATTTTGAAGGATGTGTAAAGTCAGGTAGAGTGAAGGTTTATGGGAGATGATTTTTGGGCAGTGTAATCAGGTGCTCTGGAGGTTGATGACTGAGGATTATAGGGAGTGAAAGATGACTTTCACAATTGTGGATTTTGGGGCAAGAAACATAGTTATAGGAAGCTTCTTTTATCATTAGGCTCTCGCCTGCAGGTGTTACTGTACTGTACTGTATTGTTACATTATTTTTGTATTAAAATACATTAACTTTGTTTTATATAGTAATTGTCTTCAGCCTAATACTGTACAGTAGTGCATATGTATGTACTGTACAGTGCTTTTTTTTTTTTAACTAAACACAACTCGTGAACAATTTTACTTACAAACGGACCTACCTCGTTCTTAAGTTGGGGAGTGAAAATATAAGTCCTAGGTTCGAGTCCCGGTCGGGGCAAAAAATTATTCATGTTTTCACATATGTTATGTGCTTATTTGATTATTTCATGGCCCGAATGAGATTGGGAATTGAATTAAATGCTAAAATGAAGCCACGAGTGAGGTTGGGGAATCTGTAATATGAACATAGTGGCATTCAGTTAGAATGCGTTCATTCCTAAGTATAGCAGATATAAGCTATAAGGTTGGATTCCTTTTACCTTCTGTGGTGTAGTGGTAGCGCCTTGACTTAGTAATCATAAGTCCTAGGTTCGAGTCCCGGTCAGGGCAAGAAATTATTCATGTTTTCACATATGTAATGTGCTTGTAGTCTTCGTGGCTCTATCGGTAGCATCTCCGACTCTGAGGCGTCAGGTCGAGGGTTCGCGCCCCGTCACGGTCTGAGGTTAGCAGTGCTTATTTGATTATTTCATGGCCCGAATGAGATTGGGAATTGAATTAAATGCTAAAATGAAGCCACGAGTGAGGTTGGGGAATCTGTAATATGAACATAGTGGCATTCAGATAGATTGCATTCATTCCTAAGTATAGCAGATATAAGCTATAAGGTTGGATTCCTTTTAACCTTCTGTGGTGTGGTGGTAGCGCCTTGACTTAGTAATCATAAGTCCTAGGTTCGAGTCCCGGTCGGGGCAAAAAATTATTCATATATATATATATATATATATATATATATATATATATATATATATATATATATATATATATATATATATATATATATATATATATATATATATATATATATATATACAGTGATCCCCCGCTGGATCGCATTTCTTGGTTCGCGTTTTCACTTTTTTTTTTCAAATTAATTTATTTTTTGGGTATATGCAAAAATGTTAAAATATTAAA
>JAXCGZ010003097.1:0-5000 GCA_037179515.1 Halocaridina rubra | reverse complement strand
TTTGTTAATATTATTATTTTTATTATTATTATTATTATTATTATTATTATCATCATCAATCTTGCAACAAACTCAATTTAAAAAAGTCAAAAAGAATAAATCATATGGCCCCCAGCAGGTGAAGCAACTTGATGAGGGGAAGGAAAAAAGAAAATAGCAAAAAAATATAATGATATAAAATGGTACAACTCTGTATTGCAATACTGCTTTGAAATAAAGGATGCTCAGTGTGTGAGGGAGGTAAAGAAAGAAAGAAAAGGAAAATTTAGTATAATAAATATAAATAAGAAGGCCTTTATATCCACAAGGAACTGTGTCAAAATATCGCAACTCCTCTTCAGTATAGGATAATACAAGTACAATGCACTGATATTTTCAGTTACTACATAGTGTTCTCAGTTTCATTTTTACTGTTGATATTGTATCGGTTTCGTTTATATCCACTGGTGTGTTCCTAAAGTTGAAACCCCTAGCAGACATGGCTTTGCCTGCTGTTTTTGGTATCGTTCTAAAAGCATGAGATATTGTGATTGCTGAGTGTTTCTTTCCACAGAATTGATAATCGTATTAATCTGTATTGCCCATTCTGGTATTATGCCTTTAATGGTGTTGCCTTGTCAGACTTGTTGCCATGGCCAAGAGTGACTTTTGCAGCAAGCTTTGAATCTGTTGCACCGTGCTTGACAGACTTATTGTAGCCGCTTTATATCATGGACCCATAGGATATGTAGCTAAGACCTAGAACCTTCACTATTAATTTTCTGTTGTGTGTATCAACTAAATTTTTACATCAATTTAAAAAGAAGAGCATATCATTTTGCTTAAGTACCAATATTTTAACATGATATTTAATTGATAATTGATTTTGACAATCAATTATCATTTAAATACTTAGCCTTAAATTCTAAGTAGCAAGAACTGGTGAATATGAAAAGGTTTACTGTAAGTTCTAGGTCTTAGGGTATGCGATCTAGGTAAGGCCTTGCTCATGTAAGTATAAAAAGTTTTGCCTGAATTTACTCTCAATCCCTTTCTTATAAAATATTGTATTACTATTTCAGTCTCTTCCATTTTCGCTCCCCCACCAATCCCTCCTACTCAGCGCCTCCTTTGGCACTTTTAGCGTACCCAACATGAAAATTTGTGTAACTTTCTCTTTGACTTCTCATGGGATAACTACTGCTTTCGGTCCCGCAACCCTGATAAGGTAGCTCTAAAAGTTGCCGAGATTATGACTGCGGGAATGGAGGCGTACATCCCCTCTTCTACAGAAACTCTCTCTCCCCCTAAACCTTGGTTTGACCGTGCTTGCTCCATGGCTATCCAGACTAGGAATCAGGCTCACCGATCTTACCTAGCCTCTCCTTCCGATTTAACTCGCTCTGCTTTTATTATAGCTAGGAATCGCTGCACTGCTCAGATTCGAAGGTCTAAGGCTTCCTTTATAAGAAGGAAAGTTGATGACCTTAACTCCTCTCCCACCGACAAATGCTTCTGGTCCTTAGCCAAAAACCTCTCCAAAAACTTCTGTAACTCAAGCTTTCCCCCTCTCATTCGCTCTGATGGTTCTATAGCTTGCTCTCCCACTGACAAAGCCACTCTCTTTGGCTCTCATTTTTCTGTCAACTTCTATCAGCGATTCCAGTGCACCTGTTCCTCAGTCTTTTCCCCTCTCTAACCCTATGCCTTCCCTTATCCTTTCTTCACGCAAAGTTCATAAGGTTCTTCGCTCGCTAATGATGAACAAGGCATCTGGTCCCGATGGTATCCCTTCAAGGTTCCTTGAGGAGTTTTGCAGATGAACTGGCTCCCGTGCTTTGCCGTCTTTTTCGCCTCATTCTGTCAACCAGTATCTATCCTTCGTCTTGTAAGCATTGCTCTAGTTCAATCTGTTTCTAAGAAGGGTGACCACTCTATTCCTTTTAACTACCGACCTATTGCCCTAACCTCCTCTATTGCTAAAGTTTTCGAAACTGCTCAATGCTCACCTCTTGAAGCGCCTTGAATCTAACTCACTTATCACGATCACCAGTACGGCTTCCGCAAGGCAAGATCCACTGGTGATCTGTCCTATCTTACTCATGTTTGGTCATCTTCTCTGAGGAACTATGGGGAATCCTTTGTCGTCGCCCTTGATATCTCTAAGGCTTTTGACAGAGTCTGGCACAAGGCTCTGTTGGCCAAACTCCCTGCCTATGGCTTTACCCCTTCTTTCTGTTTTCTGATTTCCAGTTTTCTTACTGACCGTTTTATATCTTTAGTTGTTGATGGCACGACATCTAGCCCTTTCTCTGTTACCAGTGGTGTTCCACAGGGCTCTGTTCTTTCACCTACTCTCTTCCTTCTCTTCATCAATGTTCTTCTACAATCCCCATCTTAATCTCTTCTTCATGCCTTTGCTGATGATTCTACCCTTCACTTTTCTTCACAACCTTCATCTGTTACTCGTAACCAATCTCGTATCACTCTTTCTTCTACTCTTAACTCCGATTTGCAGAGAGTAACTGAATGGGGCACTCAAAATTTAGTTAAATTCAATGCCTCCAAGACACAAGTTTCTGGCTATCTCTTTATCTTCTTCTCCTGATAACCCTATTGTCTTCGAAACTAATGAAACTAATGAAATTTACCCTCTAATTCTATCAACATATTAGGAATCCATATAGCCTCTAACTTGTCTTGGAGGAATCATATAATCCAAATTTCTAAATCTTCATCCAATAAATTGGGAGTTTTGTTTAGTTTTCGTCATTACTTTTCCTCATTGCATTTACTTAAAATTTACAAAGGTCTTATCCGCCTCTGCTTAGAATACTGCTCACACATCTGGGGTGCTTCTTCTTATACATATCTTCATGATAGGGTTGAATCTAAGGCAGTCAGACTCATTAATGATCCGTCTCTTACTTCTAATTTTGATTATCATTTCTATCGCTACTACTTCCATCGCTGCTCTGATGAGTTGGCAAGTTACATCCCTCCCCCACTGCCGAGGCCACGTAACACTCGCCAAGCGGCCTCATCTCACAGGTACTGTCTGGAGATTTGCAGCTCGCGGATTAGTTGGTGCAGCGACTGCTGCTTCCCATCTACCTCCAGATTCTGGAACTCTCTTCCTCCTCCTGTCTTTCCTAATTCTTATGACCTTTCATCCTTCAAAAAGCAGATCTCTAGGTCCTCTGTATTTTGACTGTTTGTTTTTCTGTTGTTTTCTTTTGTGTGACATTACCTTATCTCTGCCTTGTTCTTAACAGTTTTCTTTTCGTCTTGGTATTTTCTCATGCCCGGGCCTTTATTGATGAGGGCAGTATCTGCCTGTCCCGGTGTCACACATAAAAATAAAAATGGAGATTGGGAATGTTGTGACGTCAGATGTGAAGGGATAGTAAGAAATGTGTAACGGTTATCCAAGAATATTCGGTGTTGATGTAGGCATAGAAAATGAACCATAACTGAAGGGAGAAATAAGATGACACTTTCCTGGACAGTCCTATTTCATTCCAAAAAACCTATCAGCTGTAGTATTGCAACGGGCAGATGGTGCCATGGGCCAACCTACTACATAGATGTTTAGGTGTGTTCCGACTTACTTGGGAAATCAGGCTATGTCATGTCTTGAGGATCAGAACTGTAATGTAAGTTGAGGACTCTCTCTTTATATATACCTGTATATAATATACAGACGCCCCAACTTACGACAGATTGATATATACCGGGGATCCTTACTTTTCGTCAGGGCTCAGTTCCTGATAGCTAACTTAAGCCAGACTATGACTTAAGTCGAAACACCTATAATTCGAACTTAGGACCCCCACAATGCTAAAAATAGATACTCTTTTACTTAGAAATGATTAATCTATCACATAAAAATAGGTAATACACGGTATTGATTAATTTAACTGTGGCTGGTTTGCATCTGGATGATTGGTATGTCAAAATTTGATTTATTAATAATTTGTTAATTATTTATTGGTTCTCTCTCTCTCTCTCTCTCTCTCTCTCTCTCTCTCTCTCTCTCTCTCTCTCTCTCTCTCTCTCTCTCTCTCTCTCTCTCTCTCTCTCTCTCTCTCTCTCTCTCTCGTTTGGGGTTTATCAAAGTTTCAAGATTATATTATTATTAATATTCCTTGGTTCTAAACATTATTCTATCTGCACGAAATCTTAACGTAAATAGTGTCAGCTGAGAGAAAAAGAAAATATATGCAATTCGTTCAAAGAAAACGTATATCGTACTGTACATGGGAAACTTAAATTAAATATATACATTCTCTACACGCTATTTGCCTGACGATATTATATCAAAAGTTTATTTGCTGTTTCTTCTTAATGCCTCTTTCAATCTTTATAATATCACCTTCATATAAATTTACGCTTGCACGCTGTTATTAATAAAGTAAAGGGTGGTTTGTCAACAGTACAGGGAGGGTTTATGCAGTAAAGGTAAAAATAAATGTAAAACATATGTATATACAATAATAATAATAATCATAATACTCTCCACAGCCATCATCAAAGGAAAACTATTGTTGCCAATAATAATAATAATAAGAAGAAGATCTAAGGAGAAAGTAATGAAAGTAATGCAGATGTATATTAAAACCCAGCAGAGAATTACACTCTTATCTCTGTTTCTCTTTATGTTTTCTTCGTGCCCAGGCCTGATAAAAGCTGTTTTATTTTATTATCGTTTGGCCCGTCCTGGTGTCACAGTCATTAATAAAAGAAAAATATAAATGGTGGTCCTACTTTGCGGTTTTTCACCTTTCGCGGCCGGTCCCGAAACCGAACCCTCGTAATAAACGAGGGAGCACTGTACTATAATCTTGAAAATTAGATAAACCACATATAGGGTGAGTAAATAAATATTTTATAAGTAAGATATTTTGCCTGAATAGTGATAAGCATCAGCTGATACAGAAGTGGCAAAACGTTTTGGTTAGAGGTTCGTTTTCCCGCATCCTCCTCCTCTTCTATCGCTTAATGTGATCAAATATTACAAT
>JAXCGZ010003096.1:15000-22500 GCA_037179515.1 Halocaridina rubra | reverse complement strand
CGATGAGAGCAGCTTTCATTGCCTGTCCTGGTTTCATACTCATTAAAAAATTAAGAAGAAAAGATAATAATTGCTCAATTTTATATTTATTTTTACAGTGTTGATAAATTAGCTTTAATAATTATTGCAACGTAGGAGCAGAAGTTAACATCAAGCCATATGAAATTGAATAACTAAGAATAATTATTACAATATCAAAGTATGATTTAATATATACTTTCTCTAGGGCAAACGAATATAAAATATCGTAATGTACATGATAAAAAAAATCAAAATACAATAACAAATATATTTATCTGAAGATATTGTTTTTATTTAAGATGCAATATGTACGATTGTTCCTCCACAATGGGAAATATACACTGACAAAAGATCCAAAGAGTGACAGAAAAAGTGACAGAAAAAGTGTCACGTGCCATGTCATCTCGGTCCTAAGCTAATACTTAAGACTAACGAAGTGACACTCAAAACTTATGCTTCGTACGAAAGTTGAAAGAACTCATTAAACTGAGTTTATTATGCATTAAGAATTGCCAGAGGTCATACCACTGTGGGTAAGTCGGAATTGACTTAGTCAGCGAGATTAAGCCCCTTTGAGCCTGGTCAGGACTTGAATGGGTGTCCATTGGTGAATATTGCTGCATAAGATATGTCTTCTTTTCCGTTTATAATTCTACCTATTTTAGTGTCATCTGCGAATTTACTTAGGTTACGACTGATATCCGAATCTAGATCATTTAGATATACGATGAATAATAGGTGTCCAAGTACTAAGCCAATTGGTACCCCCGCTAGTAACCGAGCCCCACTCCGATTTCTCTCCATTTATGCAAACCCTCTGTTTTCTGTCTTTTAACCATTCTTTGATCCATCTGAAAACAACTCCTCCTATACCATGAGCTTCCAGCTTTTTAACTAATCTTTTGTGAGGAACTCTATCAAAAGCTTTGCTAAAATCTAAATATATTGTATATATTCTTTGCCACAATCTACTGCCTCGTAAACTTCAGAATAAAAAGACAGTAAGTTTGTAAGGCACGAAAAACCCTTTAGAAACCCGTGTCGTGAAAGTTTCATCAGTCTGTGTAATTCTAGATGTGCCCTTAATTTATTTGCAATGATGGATTCTAGAATCTTACCCACTGTTGACGTTAAACTTACAGGCCTATAATTATTCTTTTTAACTCGTTCTACTTTTTTAAATATTGGTACCACATCTGCCAATTTCCACTCCATGGGTACCGATCCTAATTTTATTGAATTATTAAATAATGCAGTTAGTGGATAACTAAGCTCTTCCTTGCATTCCTTTAATATTCTAGCATATATTCCATCAAACTTGCAAGGTTATGGAGAAACTACTAAGGAAACATATCTCTCTTCACTTGGAATCCTTCAACTTTTTGTCAGTGAGGCAACATGGCTTCAGAGAAGGTAGATCAACAGTAGCAAACTTATTAGAATTTTATGATGAGGTAAGCCAAATCTTACAGGAAAGAGAGGGCTGGGCAGATTGCATATTCCTAGACTTCCAGAAAGCATTTGACACTGTTCCACATATGAGACTTATTAGGATGTTGCAAGCAATGGCTAAATTAGGTGGAAATGTCTTGGAATGGATAAAAACTTACTTAGAAGAAAGAGAACAGAGGGTTAGAGTAAGACACTCAGTGTATGAAAGGAGAATAGTTAGTAGTGGAGTTCCACGGGGTTCAGTTTTAGGGCCACTTTTGTTCCTTGTATATGTAAATGACCTACCAGAGTCTGTAAATTCATTCATGAATATGTTTGCAGATGATGCAAAGATTGTGAAGAAAGTAGGAAACGAGAACAATGGTAGAGAACTTCAGGAAGATCTAAATAGTCTGCATGAGTGGTCAGAAAAGTGGCTAATGAAATTCAATACTTCAAAATGTAAGGTAATGAGAATGGGTACAAGTGCAAGAAGGCCCAAGCTTGACTACTCGGTGGCTGGAGTACAACTTCAAGAGACAGAAAATGAGAGAGATCTAGGAGTAAACATACTGGCAGATTTGTCTCCAGAAATACATATAAATGGCTTAGTAAGGGCAGCATATGCCTTCTTATCAAATGTAAGGGTAGCTTTCAGGCACATGGACAAGGAAATGTTCAGAAATATTTATGTAACCTATGTGAGGCCAAAACTCGAATATGCAGCCCCTTTTTGGAATCCGCACTTGAAAAACCACATAGCGTGTGTGATTACCTAATTGTGATTACCTAATTGTGTTTACGGGAAAGAGCCTAAAGCTCGTATCTTCCCGTCTCCTCATCGCTTCCATTTTATACTTAGTCATACTTATCATACCTGTCCTTAAAACTATGGATTGAGATATCGTTAACTACCTCCTCGCTTAGCCAATTCCAATTATCAACTACTCTTACACTGAAAAAGTATTTCCTTACATCCTGCAAAGAAGTTTTCTTACGAAGCTTCAAACCATGACCTCTAGTTCTAGAGCCAGCCATATCAAAATATCGATCCCTATCCACTCTATCATAACCATGAAGGAATTTAAAGACTGTCACCATATCACCCCTCACTCTTCTAGCTTCGAGTGATGGTAAGTCTAATTCCCTCAGCCTCTCATCATAACTGAGATTGCGTATTTCTGGCACCAGTTTCGTGGCATGTCTTTGAACTTTTTCAAGCTTAGCTATGTGCTTTTTCAAGTGCGGATTCCAAAAGGGGGCTGCATATTCCAGTTTTGGCCTCACATAGGTTACATAAATATTTCTGAACATTTCCTTGTCCATGTGCCTGAAGGCTACCCTTACATTTGATAAGAATGCATATGCTGCCCTTACTATGCCATTTATATGTATTTCTGGAGACAAATCTGCCAGTATGTTTACTCCTAGATCTCTCTCATTTTCTGTCTCTTGAAGTTGTACTCCAGCCACCGAGTAGTCAAGCTTGGGCCTTCTTGCACTTGTACCCATTCTCATTACCTTACATTTTGAAGTATTGAATTTCATTAACCACTTTTCTGACCACTCATGCAGATTATTTAGATCCTCCTGAAGTTCTCTACCATTGTTCTCGTTTCTTACATTCTTCACAATCTTTGCATCATCTGCAAACATATTCATGAATGAATTTACAGACTCTGGTAGGTCATTTACATATACAAGGAACAAAAGTGGCCCTAAAACTGAACCCTGTGGAACTCCACTACTAACTCTTCTCCATTCAGACACTGAGTGTCTTACTCTAACCCTCTGTTCCCTTCCTTCTAAGTAAGTTTTTATCCATTCCAAAACATTTCCACCTATTCTAGCCATTGATTGCAGCTTCCTAATAAGTCTCCCATGTGGAACAGTGTCAAACGCTTTCTGGAAGTCTAGGAATATGCAATCTGCCCAGCCCTCTCTTTCCTGTAAGATTTGGCTTACCTCATCATAAAATTCTAATAAGTTTGTTACTGTTGATCTACCTTCTCTGAAGCCAAGTTGCCTCACTGACAAAAAGTTGAAGGATTCCAAGTGAAGAGAAATATGTTTCCTTAGTAGTTTCTCCATAACTTTGCAAACTATGCTGGTCAAGGAAACTGGTCTATAGTTCAGAGCCGTGTCCCTCCTTCCCTTTTTGAAGATAGGTATCACATTTGCTTGTTTCCAGCATCTTGGAATCTCCCCCGACTCCAGTGACTCCTTAAATATGATACTTAGTGCCAATGATATTGTGCTTGCGCATTTTTTAAGCACATGAGGGGATATGTCATCAGGACCTGTAGCTTTATGAACATCTAAATCCATCAGCGCTTTGCATACCTCTGTGGCTGTAAGGTTGATGTTCTCTAATACCGGCCCTTGAGCTTCTATCACTGCAATCTGAGGGGGTGGGGTATTTTCTGCTGTAAATACTGACTGAAACTCCTTCTTCAATTCTTTGCAGATCTCTTCATCCGTCTCAGTGATGCTTCCATCCGCTCTCTTTAGCCTTAAAACCTGTTCTTTTACCTTCAGTTTTCCTCTGATAAAGCTGTGGAAAAGCTTGGGATTTTCTTTAGCCTTCCTGGTGATGTCCCTCTCATAGTCTCTCTCTGCCTCTCTCCTTTTACTTAGGTAGTCATTTCTTGCTCTTTTGTAGGTTTGCCAGGCATTTATGTTTTTTCTCCTCCTATACCTTTTCCAGCATTTGTCTCTCCACTCCTTAGCTCTTTTACACCCATTATCAAACCATTTCTCTCTGGCATGAATTACACCTACTTTGGTGACAGGTATGCAGCAATCTACTATCTTCCCATATTTCTCACAAAAGATGTCATACATTTCTTGTACAGATTTGTTGTAAAATAAGGTTCTCCAGTCAATAACTGCAAAAAGCTCATTCATTTTGATGTAATCTCCTTTCGGATAGTTCCTCCTCATGTCCTCAGTGCCTCTACTCTCAGGAAGAATATCTTCAATGATATACTCCATCAACAACACACAGTGGTCACTCTTTCCAATTGGTGGTTCATACTCAATATTTTCAATATCCAACACATTATCTGTGAACACTAGATCAAGTAGTGATGGCTCATCCCCACCCCTGGCCCTTGTTGGTTCCATTACATGTTGGTGTAGGAAATTCCCTTGTACGCAATCTAGGAATCTTGCCCCGAATGAGTCCTCACCACTGTGTGGGTCAAGATTTATTCAATCTATCTCTTTATGATTAAAGTCTCCCATAATCAAAATCCTACATTTTTTTTCCCGTGCCATGTTAACAACTGAGTTTATGACTTCAATAGTACCTATATGACTTTCCTCATAAACTTCAAGCCTATTTTGGTTCCTTGGTGGGTTGTATACAACAGTTATTATAATGCTCTCTGACCCAGTATTTATGCGAGCAACAAGAAATTCCTTGAACTCACTTTCTATAGCCAAGTTTATTTCTTCGACTTGAATCCTTTCACTTATGAGCAGTGCTATCCCTCCACCAGTCCTCTCAGATCTTTCAACCCTTAGTATTCTGAAACCCTTAGGAAAAACTGTGACACTGTTTATGTCCTCACTCAACTTAGTCTCTGTAACTGCTACTATATCTGCCTTACTGTTGTGAATCCTATCTTTTAATTCTACTGCCTTACCAGCTAATCCATCAGCATTTGTGTATAACAATCTTAATGAGGCCCCATCCCCTGATCTTCTGTCATTATCTTCTTTATCTCCCCTTTGTCTGGAAGAACTCTGTAATGAAAATTTTTCTTCTCTTCTTCATTTCTTTCATCATTTAACCTTCTTGCCTCTTGCAACAAGTTTTTGATCTTTCCCATCTCTTCCTGTGTTCTGTATCGTCTAATGAACACTTCTTTGAATTCTTGAAGGTCTTTTAGACTTTTTTTTCTCAACAATATTTCCCTACATGTTTCCCCTCTCTCAAAGGTTACTTTTGTTGGTCTCGGCTTTCCTTCCCTCGAATATTTACCTAGTTGGTGTATGTTTACAATATCCTCAGGACCACATACTACTCCAAGCTTTCTTATCAGGTCTACAACCCTAGCTTTATTTTCTTCAAGTCTCCCCTGCCATGTTGGCTCCTGGGACTCGCTTATGCCTGAGATTACCACTGTCTTCTCCTTATCAAGTGCCTGTCTGATGAGTGGGTTTGCCCTTTCCATCACAACGTCTTTCATTTTTTCGATTACTGTCTCTTTATAGTCAACTGTTTGTATGTTTTCCAGTGCCACCACCTTTACAGCCTCTTTTACTGCCACATTCCCCTTTAGTGCATCAGCAAAGGAAGTTTTCATTGCATCATTTTCCATATTCAGCTCCTGGAACTCTTTTCTGAACTGTTCAATGTTTTCCTTAATCTGGACATTCCAAGCAGCAATCTCGTCTCTCTCAGAAGAGAGCAGTGAACTAACATCTAATTCCTTTAGGTTGTCATTCAGCTGTTTGTTTTTATCTTCTTGTTTAGAAAGTCTAGATTCTAGTTTACTCTTTTCCCCTTCCAGCTTCTTTATTCTTTTTTCTAGTTCCTTTCTCTCCTGCCCTTGTGCTTTATTTGCTTCCTCCAAAGATCTTATTTGCTCTCTGAGTGTTTCATTCTCTTTCATTTCTCCATCCATATTCTGAATTTTATCATCAAGGCTTATAACCATTTCCTCTAAATTTTTGATTTTCCGTTTGACTCTCCTGATGGCTACCCCTCCTACCGACCCATGGATGGGAGAGGTTTGGGACAGAGATGGCATCATTTTTATGTTCTCCCTCTCACAGAATATAGAAAGAAGACGAGAAAGAGAGAAAAAAAGAGAAAAACTTTTAATTAAGCTTCACACCGAATTTTTATATCTCCATATAAGTGCTATTTAGTGACTCAGTTTATCTCTTTTCTGGTAACACACATCTTAACTTAAAAACTTGACCATGGTAATTTAAGGATAAAAAGAAAAAGAAAAAAAATGCAACAAAACAAAAGTCAAACCTGAAGGAAAAATTCGAACCTGTATCTGAGGTGGCACCCACTTGTTTCTGCTATATATTCTTCCTAACTGATAAACTCACTTGCTAACCAAGGTATGTTATCACAAGATTAGACTTTACATTTAACTCAATATATATACAAAATAAAAACAAAATAGTAAAAGAGAAAGCTAAAAGAAAAGCAAAAAAAAATGAAGAAAATAAGACAGCTGTACTACTTGGCAACTTAACTCAGTACTGTTGACAGGTGGATATTTTTTTTTTTTTACTTATTCAATAATTTCGAGTATCAAACTAACTAACAAGTTAATATAAATGGGAAGGTTACTGATTTTAACAATATATGGAACCACAGGATCAGGTAAACGGCTTAAGAGCTTTCCTCAGTTTACACAAAAAATTAGGTAATGTGATGTGATGGCTTCACCTTTGGCAACTCTTCTAAATTTCCTTCAAGGCAGAACTGGACGGCAACTTCTCTCTCCCCTCACGAAAAATGTTCTCAATTTTTTTTCCTTTAATATTTTGGACAGTCTCGTCATACAACAAATATAAGTTTTGTACTCACAATACTCTGCAGGATTTCAGATTTAGGGAAATTATGGTAAAGTTTTCCACTAAGCACTTAGTCACTCGAAAAAAGTAAAAATTTAAGAGGAGCAGTTCCGTGTGATTACCTAATTGTGATTACCTAATTGTGTGTGTGTGTATGTGTGTGTGTGTGTGTGTGTGTGTGTGTGATTACCTAATTGTGATTACCTAATTGTGTTTACGGGAAAGAGCCCAAAGCTCGTATCTTCCCGTCTCCTCATCGGTTTCATTTTATACTTAGTGATACTTATCATACCTGTCCTTAAAACTATGGATTGAGATAGCATTAACTACCTCCTCGCTTAGCGAATTCCAATTATCAACTACTCTTACACTGAAAAAGTATTTCCTTACATCCTGCGAAGAAGTTTTCTTACGAAGCTTCAAACTATGACCTCTAGTTCTAGAGCCAGCCATATCGAAATATCGATCCCTATCCACTCTATCATAACCATGAAGGAATTT
>JAXCGZ010003096.1:0-10000 GCA_037179515.1 Halocaridina rubra | reverse complement strand
TAAAAACTACTCCTGAAACAAAACATGTTTTACGTTCATATTATATTACTATTCAGAGACCAATGGATAGGACGACTTCTAATTTCTCTGTCTAGGACGACTTTTAAATTTCTCTGTCTAGGACGACTTCCGTTTTCTCTGTCTAGGACGACTTTTACTTTTCTCTGGCTAGGACGACTTTTACTCTCTCTGTCCTTTGCTCATGAATTCTTGCTAGGTGCGATTCCCCGGTCTCTCACGGGGACTCTTATGCTTTCACATCCCCCGCCCGTCCTCGCTGCAGGCCCAGGTTTGTTGCCATAACTCTGTTTCTTGGTTAGGCAGAGCAAAAAGGACCAGGAAGGGGCCCCACCTCTCGCGAATCCTTCCAGCCCGGCTTTCTCGTCCTGCCCTCGGCCGATCTTGACTAAGACCTCCCACGCAGGAGACCTGCAACGTCACAGCGTTACTATTTCTGTACGGTCATCCACACGTACCTTCGAAGTAGAATGCGGGATGAAAGTTTGAACCTATGTCACTACCACAGTTGTAAGAAAGGTTCCCTATGACTTCAGGGTACCAACATTGGCCATACGTTGGTAATCGAGGCTATACTTTGCCTCCCCTGCAACTGCAAGTGATTGCAATCTCTATTCAATGGGCATTAGGGACTTGTCTGACGGACAAAATCTAAAGACTTTAGAACTTGCAGGTCGGGGCTGCCTAGGAATAGGGTGGTAATGGAAGGTATGTGTCTACACAACTAGATTATTATTCCAAGATACTTAGGACTTAGCAACTGCTACATAGCATTACTCTACTATAAATGTCAAAAAGAATAATCATTAAATGCTGAGAAAAGCCACTAAAGAAACATTCTTATTAGCGGTGGCTACAGTAACATCAAGTATGAATTCAGCTAAAAGATACAAATCATCAAGTTACTGCTGATTTCATTTCAAAAATAATAATTAGCAACAGGCCATGGAGAGATAGCAACAACATCAGTCAACATAATAACATTACTAATAATCACGATCTAAAAATAAGAATAATAAACAATAAAAATAAATATACTAAATCAAAAATATCAATATATATACAATGGAGACTGGCATTCAGAAGTAAGAACAGAGTTCTACACTTATTTTTCATAGTGATGCTTATTCTAACACAGTCTCCTTTAACATTCAAATTCCTGCTGTCATAATCAATGTATATATGTATAGCATAAGCGGCAACTTGCTGGCTCCACAACTTGTCAATGGGAGTTTTATCTATTCTCTAAACAGTTGCGACATGTGGCAAAAATATTTTAGGCAAATAGCGGTACTACCGATATCTTATCAGTATTTATGCAATAACAGCATGCAACAATCTATCAACTGAAATAAAATGTAGGCACAATTATCGCCTAGCTTCGCTGGAAAAAATCACACAAAAAAAATCAAAGACGGCTACATTCTTTTAGCATCGAACGGAGCCTCTGTCAGGCTCAGAGTCGAGTGAAAGGTAGGAGAGAGAGAGAGAGAGAGAGAGAGAGAGAGAGAGAGAGAGAGAGAGAGAGAGAGAGAGAGAGGCTGGGCGACCGCGAAATACGTTGCGGTCTTCACTCACAAGTCAGCTGAGATGGGCCTCTTCCTTTTAACTTGTACTGAAAATAAAAAAGTGTCGCAGGGTATCTCTAATAATAATAAATAAACAAATGAACGTGAACAACGTTAGCAATGACTATCGATAGAGTCTTACGTTTATTGTCAGCGGCTATTCTCATTTCCTCATTAATAAAACAAAAGCAAAAAGAACTTAGTGTACAACTGCAGAACTGTCGAAGCATAAATCCATTCCTCTCTGTTTAATCTTGATAAGGACTTTACTGTAACAGCATACACATCCTTGTCTATAATGACAATCTCTCTCTTTTCATACTATAAATCAGAGGGTTAAGTCGAAGCACACACACTGATGAAATTAAAGCAAAAAAACTAAAATCATATGTGACAGTATCCCTACTATTATCAACAAAAGTACAAATATCCTTCTCTTAACAACTTCTTAAAAAGGACTTAAGTGTCATTAATTTTAACTTTAAAACTCAGCAAATAATCTCTAATAATCTCAATTATCTTTAATTAGCCCGATTGTAATCTAAAATTCATGAAAATGCTAGGGATTAACCATGGTTATCTTCTAGATAATCTTTTCAGAATCCTTTAAGTAAGATTTTAAAGATTTCTTCAATACAAAAAGAACTATAACAAAAACGGGTATCTAAGAATATAAAAAGTCTATCTCTGTGCATGCAATAATAAAAACAAAAAGTATATTTCATTATCAACAGTAAGGAATGCATTTTGCTTAAACTTCAAAATCTCGTACGGAGTTGTACGTAAACAATTCAAACATAAAATATATATTTTCTTTTACTATCTCGAATTTGACTTATATCTGCTCTCTCAAATACGGGATAAAGCTGTGTAACATTCTTGTTGTCATTTCGTGTCAGCTCTCACTCTTTCTTTATGACCAAGCCGAAATAATTTTGATAAAACATTATCATGGCTAAAACTCGCAAAGTTTTACTTTATCAATCTAACATATCTCTTCAGACAAATAATGTATATACTGCAGCTAGCAAAGAAAATAAAGAATCATTCATAGATTCACGTCCTTTATCACGTAACATCTATCTTGGAATCTCTCGGAAATCGAATAATAATCTCAACGGCGGAGTAGGGGACAAAACAAAATAACACAAACTCGGCATTTCAACCATATCTGGGCAGGTGGAGAATTACCTTCTCATCCATATCTCTCACTAGATATTGCAACAGCGCATCACCTCCCATAAATACACTCTGATATGGCATGCAGAAGGACCTGGCGGAGCAGGGGAACGATCCTCGCAGACTCCCCAATCATGCTTCCTAA
The DNA here is from genome assembly GCA_037179515.1 of Halocaridina rubra. Taxonomy (NCBI): domain Eukaryota; kingdom Metazoa; phylum Arthropoda; class Malacostraca; order Decapoda; family Atyidae; genus Halocaridina; species Halocaridina rubra. The sequence continues at coordinate 7,090 of JAXCGZ010003096.1, read as the reverse complement.
CGGTGCTTTCCGCGATTTCACCCCCTAGAGCAACCCTCCCATTATACCCCCAGTCATTCATACTCACTCGCATATCACTTTCAAGTCAATCATCTCCTTTCTGTAAAATTCCCTTTTATTTACAACGTTGGTTTTCCTTTCCCTTATCTCTCTGAAGGAGATTAAAGGTGAAATCTCGGCTGAGCCGTGCGGTCACAGACCTCCTCACCAGTCCTACCTAAGTCCCATTCTAACGAACAAACAAACATTCTACTCCCTTGAAGCTACGTTTGGGTGACACTGAAAAACCTTCCCTATTCTAGGACAGCACAAATTACTCTAATCTACTCTTACTTTCGCCTGCATAGCGTGAAATTAAAAAACTCATCTCTAACTAGTATCACGAAATTTCTTATTCTTCAAAAAGAACATGCCACACACGTATCGTAAGATTAATTCCTTCATCCTAACACAAAAAGAACGATCTGTCGTTTATGTCTTTCTCTCGTTAAAACATTACTCCCGCGGATAAAAACAAAGAAAAAAAAAGAAAAAAACTTAAAAACAGGCGCAATCGTAACACTCGATTTCTTACGCTTTAAGAAATTAATATAACAATGATTTTACACGTACTTTAAAATATCAAAGCTCAGTACAATTACTACAGATTCACAATAACGAGGTCGGAAGATCGAATGGTCACTTCCGCATTCTTTTCTCGAAAACCACACGTGGTCTATGAAACTCTCAAAAGCAGATGCACGTATATTTCTCACTATAATTCTTACGCTTTAGAAATTAATATACTGTAACAGTGATTTCACGTGCATTAAAGTTTTTTCAATTAAAAATCGATACATTCGCGTTCTCAAAATTCAATCTAAGCATTAATACAAATAAATGGAACGCACTTCCGACGCAAATTTTTTTACATTACTCAAATTATAACAAAAACGGAGTTTATTACTGCTTATAGCCATTAGTACAAATTATCCATGTTAGTAATGGGTACAGAAATTCTACTTTTATCAACTTATTAAGCGCCACACCCCTTATAAGCGGGTTGGCTGAGTCAAAGCATAACTACAAGATAAAATGGCGGCGTCCACCGACCTCAATTTCTTTTACTAATTGTCCCATTACTCACTGGATACAGATCACAAGTACTTAGCTTATTTTAAGGAGGTTGTCCTGAAAAACTTCATGACAGAAAGCAAGGAAGGATCGGATTTTCCTTCTTCTCTTTGAGTAAAATCGTCGAATCGCCGTCTTCTTGGTCGGATCCTGCAACTTATACCTCTTGTAATGGGCATTTTCACTCAATGCTCCGGTCACACTTCGGCTTACTAAGAAATATCTTAGAAATAGTTCCTTCAAAGTTTTATAATATTTTCTATTTGACCACTCGTCACTTCTCATCCGCAGACCCAAGTATTTCAGGAAGTCGGTCGCGGGAATTATGGACGGACATTCGCGGTCTTTTACATTTGCGCCGTCGAGGTATAAAAATGAATTCTTGACTCGAGGCGTCTTTACAACCAGGGCACAGGGTGGGGGCTTGGCCGGCTGCGTTCCCGGTGTCACCACGGGGTTCGGAGCGGCAGGCTGTTCGTCGATGTTTGAGGCGTCGGCGTCGGCCAAGTTCCTTCTCGACGGAGCGGCGTCGGCGCGTGCTTGTAGGCGCCGCACTTGCTCCTCCAGTTCGAGAATTCTCCGGTGTTTGGCCTCGTCACTCATTTCTTGAATTGGGAGATGTTGGATTTCTGCTTTTGCCATTCTTATTTTCTTTTCACGGGTCTGCACTGGCATTCACCGGTCTCTTCGTATGTTTTTTTCTCTCGTGAAGATCCCACCGCTGCCACCACTGACGTATGAGTTTTGGACTTCCACTTGGACTCACACTTTGTAAGATGACTGGGTGATCTCACCGCTGGTCATCACTGACGTGGGGGTCATGGCTCTTCCACAGTATGCCGCCACTGACGTAGGGCTTTTATGATTATCCCCTTCTAATGACACCACTGCCGTAGGGCTTTTCCTCCTACGTAGATATGTTTATAATTATGGTAGCGTGGTTACAAGGCAATGAACATTTGTACCTGATGGGTACAAGGTAAGAATGGACACGCAGTGAATCCTTTACTTATATTTATTCTAGAGTACAACACATCCGACGCCTCAATGCCCCTGTGCCTCAAATGGCCCAATGGCCCCCACCCTATGACTATCACAGTCTATGATCTATTCGTGCCATTGGCAAACTGCTAACTAAATGTCTCTGCCCTGGGTGGCTCTTTAAATACCCCCAGGGGCAGGGCGTGGCTTAACATCCAATTCTCCAATGCAATCAGTCAGATCTAGTCCTAGCTAATCAGCGCCAGGTTCAAAGTGGAATTCCACCTACTTCCGGGGAGGAGTTATTTGGCAGTGTACGAAACACTTGCTTATATACCTTGCGGTTTAGGAAATGGCTAACTTCCTGTCCTTCTCGCCCTTCTCGATGCCAGGTCCATAAGTCTCACGGTTCCGGTCATATATTTCCTTGGCACTTTCTACAAACATTGTAATAAAATATCCGTGCCCTCGACCAACCGTTTCCGCTCAGGAAGTCATACGACATGTATATATATATATATATATATATATATATATATATATATATATATATATATATATATATATATATATATATATATATGTATATATATATATATATATATATATATATATATATATATATATATATATATATATATATATATATATATATATATATATATATATATATATATATATATATATTTATATATATGTATATATATATATATACATATATATATATATATATATATATATATATATATATATATATATATATATATATATATATATATATATATATATATATATATATATGTGTGTGTGTGTGTGTGTGTGTGTGTATATATATATATATATATACACACACACACACAAACAACTCATACACACACACACACAGAAAAAACTGACTGATAGAGTCAGGCAGTATATGCTTTAAAAAATAGACATGTACAGCTTCCATGCTAACATTAAAAAATACTGTTGTATTCGGTTTAAAAAAGTCACTCGAGTTTCTACAACACATCCAGAGAATATTGAATTTGTTGATTGGAGGGAGAGAAGGCCAAGCTAACTGGCCACCTACTCTCTCTCTCTCTCTCTCTCTCTCTCTCTCCTCTCTCTCTCTCTCTCTCTCTCTCTCTCTCTCTCTCTCTCCTCTCTCTCTCTCCTCTCTCTCTCTCTCTCTCACTCATATCACCGCTTCCAGCTAATTCCATTAGCATTTTAACAAGCTTATTAGCAATTTTTGAGAGAGAACATCTTCAGGAACGTCATACATTATTCTCCGCCCTTGATGTCATTATCTAATATAGATTATCCTTCTCGAGCAGGGAAGCTGATATAAGATCTTGGTGGCACAATATTCATGATGGTTGGCATTTTGTCATCCAATCCCTTCCACTAACTTCGGCTGAATATTTCTTAGACGGAGTTTGGATGAGGTCTGTGGATGTTCTCACTGGTTGATTTGTAAATGGGCTTAAGGAACTTTGTAGCTTCCTGGTCTCAAAACACATATTCTAGCCAATTAAATCAGTGTAATCTTATCCTATCCAGCATCAGTGTGTGGCCGTTTCGAAGCAAGAGTAAATAAATCCTTATTCTTATGTAATTAATTATATAGTTTTCTTAGTCATATCATGTAAGAAACACCGTTTATGTGCTTTCAGATAATTGCAGAAGTCTGGCACAGTGTGAGTGGTAGTTCCTGGATAAAATGGATACAAGTATGACCAGGAAAATAATTCTGTTTTGGGAGAAATGGTTAAAATTTTGAGAACTTTTATTCATGGATTTTTGTGAGGTTGGTTGTGGCGTGATAAAAGAATGTAGATTACATTTCACCCATGAAAGCAATTTCTGAATCTCTCTCTCTCTCTCTCTCTCTCTCTCTCTCTCTCTCTCTCTCTCTCTCTCTCTCTCTCTCTCTCTCTCTCTCTCTCTCTCCTTGTGGAGAGGATTTATGCCAATGTGTCCTATTTTACTGTTAAGTGTCTTCACTACCCCTTTCTTGCTCCGTACTTCTCTGCTGTCATGAGGATGTCCCTGGATCCAGACGCACCCAGGCTCCCACTTCGAGCAGGAGGTCATAACCTTATCAGGGTGGTGAGTGACATTCTCCGTGGCCTTGACATCGACCTGCCAGTGCAGGCGGCTGTCCCAGATTTACCACCCTGGCGTGTCCCCCTCCCCGCTGTCACATATACACCGACCTCGAAGGATGTCTATCCCCCCCTGCAGAGACAGTTAGCTCTGGAGACTATCGCTGATGTGTCCACGTCTGTCCCTGCAGCACACCACGTCTATGTTGATGGTTCTGTGCAAGCAGATGGGAGGGCGGCATGTGCTGTGTTTTCCCCCACCATGGAGCCGCCTGTGCCGGCTGATTCATGGATTGGCCGTAGACTACCCACCTCGTCGAGCTCCACCTACTGTGAACTGAATGCCATCTTGGATGCCGTGACTCTCCTTGTTCGACGACGAGTGAATGGGGTAATAATTTGTGACTCCCAATCGTCCCTACAAGCCCTATCCTCACCAAGACCCATCTGTGGCCGTGCTGTGGGAGATATACTATGTCGCCTCGCGGCCGCTCAGGATGCTTCTCTTGTTGTGTCGTTTGTATGGACGCCCTCTCACATTGGGCTGACTGGCAATGACACAGCGGATCGTCTTGCCAAGGCGGCCTGTATGCTGGATGGGCATGCTGTGGACGCTGAGCCCTCCCTCCGATGCCTATGTAACATCATCTACTCAGCTGGGTTTGCCATGATGGTCCAGCGCAGGGACACGGAGAGAGCCAACAGTGTGTCCATACAGCACCATGATCACTTTCTTCACAGTCGCTACAAGTATCGCAGACGCGGGTTAATGGTGCGGAAAAACAATGTAGTTAGTGCTCGGCTCAGAATGGGGTATCGGCCTTTATGGCAGGTCTCCCAGACTCTAGATATGCCACAGTACACCTCCTGTAAATTATGTGACCGTCCTAATGCTAACACTCTTGACCACTATTGTCCTCAGTGCCCCACAGTGAGAGATGTTTTACCACGAGGTCAGAACTTAATACAGATCTGCTCATTTTTACTTAATGATGACAACCTTGATGTTATTCTTGCTCGTTATCCTCACTTTGGTGGCCATTAATAATATTGAATTATACATACATTTTCTGTATGTTGCTGTATAATTCTGTTTGTGTATTCTGTGTTTCTCTGAGCTTTACTTTTGTATATAATGTACTCTGTGCTGCCATACTGTGAGTTGTGTGTTAGTATGCAGCAATGTTTTATCAATGTGTACACCTCCCTGTACACTATGTTCTATTCTTGGTTTTGTATCCATTTGAAGCATTATTTGTATGAATTCATGTAATGTCTGACGCCTTGGCGCAATAAATTAATAAAATAAAATAAAATAAATAATCTCTCTCTCTCTCTCTCTAATCTTAATGAAGCTTTAGAATCTTTGTTCATTGCTCACTTTCTGAAACGTCTTGAATCTAACTCACTTATATCAGATAATCAGTATACGGTTTCCGCAAGGTAAGATCCACTGGTGACTTCCTGTCCTATCTTATTCATGTATGGTTATCTTCTCTGGGGAATTATGGGGAATCCTTTGTCGATATATCTAAAGTTTTGACAAAGTCTGTCACAAGGCTCTGTTGGCCAAATTCCCTGCCTATGGCTTTACCCCTTCTCTATGTTCTCTGATTTCCAGTTTTCTTTCTGACATTTTTATATCTGTGGTTGCTGACGGTGCAACATCTAGCCCATTCCCTGTTACCAGTGGTGTTCCACAGGGTTCTGTTCTTTCACCTCCTCTGCTTCTACTCTTCATCAATGATCTTCTTCAGTCACCATCTTCTTCAATTCTTCATGCCTTTACCAACGATTCTACCCTTCATTTTTCCTTTGCCTTTTCTTCACAACCTTTATCTGCTACTCGTAAGCAGTCTCGTATCACTCTTTCTTTTACTCTCAACTACGATTTGCAAAGGTATCTGAGTGGGACACCCAAAACTTAGTTAAATTTAATGGCTCCAAAAGACAGTTTCTGGCTATCTCTTTATCTTCTTCTCCTCCTGATTGCCCTATTGTCTTCGAAACTAACGAAATTTACCCTTCTAATTCTGTTAACATTATTTGGAATCTATATAGCCTCTAACTTGTCTTGGAGGAATCACGTAATCCAAATTTCTAAATCTTCATCCAAAAGATTGGGGGATTTGTTTCGTTTTTGTCATTACTTTTTCTCTTTACAGATACTTAAAATATATAAAGGTCTTATCCGTCCCTGCTTAGAATACTGCTCGCACATCTGGGGTGATTGTTCTTATCTCCTTGATAGTGTTGAATCTAAGGCATGTCAAACTCATTAATGATCCTTCTTTCACTTCTAATCTGGATTCTCTCTCTCTCTTCGCTGTAAGGTATCATCTCTTTCTCTTTTCTATCGTTACTACTTCCATCGTAACTCTGATGAGTTGGCAAGCTGCATCTCTCCCCCACTGCCGAGGCTGCGTAACACTCGCCAAGCTGCCTCATCTCACAGGTACTTAAACTCTTCCCCCTTCTGTCTTTCCTGAGTCTTATAACCTATCTTCCTTTAAAAAGTATATTTATCGTCATATTAGTGCCACATTCTGCCATATCTCTAGGTCCTCAGTACTTTGACTATTCTTTCAGTCTGTACTTTCCCTTTGTGTATCATTACCTCATCTCTGTCTTGTCCATAACCTTTTCCTTTTCCTTCGTCTTGTTTTCTTCATGCCCTGGACTTTATTGATGAGGTCAGTTTTTTAGACTGTCCTGGTGTCACACTCATAAAAAAAATCCATTTATCAAAATTGCAAGAATTGATATAAGAATCTCTAAAAATTTCCTCTCGACTTTAGAGGATTGTAATCGAGGGTTCTCTCTAAAGCATTATTATGATTCAGTTCAAGTACTGTACATACATCATTATCATTATCATTATCATTATCGTTATTGTTATTGTTATT
>JAXCGZ010003095.1:2500-23739 GCA_037179515.1 Halocaridina rubra | reverse complement strand
TCATATACGAACTGTATAAATCCTCCTTGCACTGTTATAAAAACACCCTTTACATTATAAATAACAGCACACAACGTAAATTTAAAAAAAAAATGAAAATACTGAAAATGTTTTTTTTCAATATTTAAATATTTTTGCGTATACCCATAAAATAAAATAATAATTTATAAAAAAAAAAAAACCGCGATAGAGTGAGAACGCGAACCAAGAAGCGCGAATAACCGGGGTAACACTGTGTATATATATATATATATATATATATATATATATATATATATATATATATATATATATATATATATTATATATATATATATATATATATATATATATATATATATATACAGTGTTCACCCCCTTATCGCGGTAGTTCGGTTCCGGGACCCGGCGCGAACCAGGAAAACCACGGAGTAGGATCAGCCTATATGTACATAGATATTTTAATGTATTTTTACGTTTATACTGTATAAACCCTCCCTGTACTGTTAAAAAAACACCCTTTACATTATAAATAACAGCAAGCAACGTAATTCTTTATGAAAGTGATAGGAAAACTTACCGTGAATGAGGTGATGATGAAATGACGTACATAGGTACAGTATTTTACAATAACTTTTACGTTTACGTAAAATAGCGGCCGACATCCACAAACTTTTTTCCTTCTTTCAACATATCTAAGAGTTTCACTTTATCTACAATGGTTAACATTTTCCTTTGCTGTTTATGCTCACTACAAGAAGCCTTAGAAGATGAAGGATGCTTGGGAGGCATTGCAAAGGTTAAAATATGCGAGTAAAAAAATCACAAGCAAAACATATTAATAATAATAAGCACATCGTGAATGGCGCACACTAGTGAGGCGAGACAATGGAAGATGGTGGAAGCCTTTGTCCGAAACGCTGATAGCGGTATCGTATTTTACATGTTGCAATACTGTTAGTATTTATGTTTTTTTACTATTCTTTACTGTTTTATTATTCTTAGGCTAAGAAATACGTTTTTTTATCAATAAAATCATGAAACTACTGGAAATATAAATATATATGCTACCTCACATAGCTGCTACCCCAATACATTTTACGCTATCGAACACAAGCAAACCGTTTAATAAGCACAACGTGAACGGCGCACACGTGAGTTAGACTGAACGAGTCTTTGTCTGAAATGCTGATAGCGGTATCGTATTTTACATGTTGCAATACTGTTAGTATTTGTTTTTTCTATTTTTTACCGTTTTATTATTCTTAGGCTAATAAATACGTTTTTTTATCAATAAAATCATGAAACTACTGGAAATATAAATATATATGCTAGCTCACGTAGCTGCGACCCCAATACATTGTACGCTATCGAACACTATTTCGCATGATGCAATACTGTGAGTTATACTGTACGTACGTATATCATACAGTTATGAGTACAATGTATATTAATTTAAAATTCATTTACTTTTTTGATGATTGTGCAAAATCTATTGTATTTATTCACTGTAATTTGGACCAAATATTGCTTTTGTAAAGATTATACTGTACTTTTCAAAAGAGGTGGTCAATAAATGTATCTATCTATCTAAATTTATGTTTTTTTACTATTTTTTGCTGTTTTATTATTCGTAGGCTGGGAAATAAATATTTTTTTATCAATTAGATAATGAAATATGTTTTTTTTTCAATACAAATTAAAATACTGAGAATTTTTTTTAATATTTTAATATTTTTGCATATACATAAAATAAAATAATAATTTATAAAAAAAAAATACCGCGATACAGTGAGAAAGCGAACCAAGAAACGCGAATAACCGGGGGAAACTATATATATATATATATATATATATATATATATATATATATATATATATATATATATATATATATATATATATATATGCCTCTTTTGTTTTACACCATTGTTTTAATCTGATATTGGGACAGTATAGGGTCTTTATTTACCAGTTTTTCTGCTGTCTCTATGGTAATCTATACTATGTATTGGATGTTGAAAATGTCATTTTTATATCGCTGCTGATATATAGAGTGAACAGTGTATATTAATTTTTTATGAATAAGCTATCAAAGTTTACAAAACTTCCAATAATAATAATGAGAGAATGTGTTAATCTGGTCCTACAATTTTTCATTTGTAAATTTACTTTAAGAGATTTATCATTAAAAAAGAAAGATTTCCTAAACTCGTAATTTTCCCACCAGCCACCTATTTAACCTGGCTGTAAACAGCAACTATTCAGCTCATTTTCATTATTAGTGGTATCCTGGTATGTCTTTGTTGCACTTAGTTGGGTGGTTATGAATAAGCTGCGAACAAAGTTAACTGTACTTGGGTACATGGGTTTTTATACTACTTTTCAGAGGTAATATTATTTGAATGGCCATAAATGAATAATATGACCATTTTCTTATTGATGTATAATTGCAACCTGTATCAATCTCTGTTTATAGCTTAAATTAAGATTCCTCCTTTTCATATGCCTTTTGGCTTTATTGGAAAAGTCAAATGTAGTACGTTGGCTCACGGCACCAGCTGCCCATCGTGATACCACAGTTGAAAGTCTTTTAGACTTTAATAGGACTGTCTTGGACAGTTCGATGTTAAGTCTTCTTTCAGTTATGGATCCTTTTCTATGCCTTCATATATGCAGAATATTCTTGCATATTCGTCACATTTTATTATTATCCCTTCACAGCAGCAAAATCACAACACTCTCCATCTCTGTTTCTCTTTGCTATACATTATTTTGCACCCAGACCCTGTGAAGGCAATTTCTTTGCCTGTTCTTTTGTCACACTCATAAGAAAAAAAAATGTGAAACAGTAATTGTTGAATACCAAGAAATGGGAATTTTTTTTTCCTCGCTCCACTACAAATTAATGCTGTTAGAATTGAAAGGTGGTTTTTCTTTTGTGTCAAGTCACTGGAAAGTATGTACAAAAGGGTATTCTTTTATACAGATAGAGCAGAAACAAAAACTGCCATGCTTTGTTGGTGTGAGTAGAGTAAAATTGTTACTATTTGCTATCAGTGTTTGAAAGTGATGAGCAGAATATTCAATAATACCTTTATTTGAGAGATATTTTTATCTTGTGATGCTAAGAAACAGTAGTCTGTGTGAAAATATGAGCAGAAATAAAAATTAATGATAAATTATAGTGGAGGTGAATATCTAAAGCAATGGAGGACCATTAAGGAAACAGTTAAGGGATACTTTTAAATGCAGAATATATAATACTGGATAGTTTATATAAGCTTGATATGCAAAATTTTACTGTAATTATTTTTTGTATGTGTAAGTGCCTATTATAGATTCTTTGAGTCTCGTCACTATTCTGCAGTGGTAATTGTATAAATTTATGAGCGGGATATAAGTATGAGGCTTATAGAAAAGGTTTTATAGATTTCTTGTTTTAATTAAGATGTTGCAGTTACATAAGGCAACCTTATTCTGTGATGAAGTGCAGTATTGTGCATGTAAGATAGTTAGAGAAAAAGTTATAAATTTTATATATACAGTACAGTTTATTTTTGGTTTCGGTTATTGTTTAGAATTTCTTCAGGTTGCAGAACAGAAGGCTGTTATCAAGATGGACGTGAACTAGTCTTAAATCCTCCCCGACATGGAATTAAACTATTAAGTAGCAACATAATGTACTGAAATTGTCGTACTTTTAAAATAGAGCATTTATTGATGATGTACCGAACACAATCTTTTAGTCTGGTTTACAAATACAGTTTTGTGTTTTCATGCCCTTCCCACATATATTAGGTATTAAAGAGGGAAATTTCTTTTCTCTTAAACAGGTGTTTGCATTCATGTCAGTCAAGTGACCATTTGAATTATAATTCAGCCTCAGAGACTTCAGAGAGATATTTTACACCTTGTGAGAGAGATTGTAATGGCTTGGATACAGGTGACGATTTAGACAACTTCCACGACCCAGCGGTAATTATGCTTATTTTGATATTATTTTCATTTATTTTTAAATGCTGCTTCCAGCATTGTTTTCCTTAGATCCTAATTATTTAACTTTATCAGTATAGTAACTAAAGATAACTAAAGATGCTTACACTTCTAATGGTTTGCTTGCACAGTTTATTAGTAATGGAATTATTTATTTCAACTGTAATATACAAAATGCATGCTTTTTTGTTCATAAAAATGTGGAAAACTTTGTTTGATAAAAGTCCTATGCTTTTTTTGCTTGTTTTATTGAAGAATGTATTGCAAAACCAGATTGACGGTAAATGCTTCGACTATACTTTGGCTGTATTATTCATAATTCCCAATAGGCACCTTGCAGTATATCTGTATAGCACTCACTAATTGCACTTAGTCTTACTTATGATTAACACTATAGTTAGTACTAAATGAATTTTCTGCAAGAAATATGATACTGTGTTTTGTTAGGTTACTTTTTTCTTGCTTTGTAGATATATATTGTGAATTTTCTGCTAAATATTTGGTATTCTATTAAACACAACTTTTTTGAAGTTTCTCATGTCAATTTGTAATGGATTTGATAACTTTATATTTGGTTATATGTTTAGACTGAAACTGGTATATATAATATGCTGTGACTTATTGTTACATCATGTGAGCAAAAATTAAAGTTTTTTACGGTTAATTCCTTTTTGCAAAATCTCCAAATTTTTGTATCCTTTCATAACTACTAATGGTATTTATGATAGTTGTAGAGTGCATGACTGTTATGAGTTTCATAGACTTAAATCATCTGTAGTTTGTCTTTAGACTCCTGTGTAAGATTGCAATAAGATTTTGATATGAAAGTTTATAGCAACGTAATCTGGAAATATGCTATCAATTAAATGTTATTCTATGCTCATGTTATTTTAATCCGACTGATATGTCACACATAGAAATCCATATAGCCTCTAACTTGTTTTAGAGGAATTACATAATCCAAATTTCTAAATCTGCATCCAAAAAATTTGGGGTTCTGTATCATTAACATCATTACTTTTCCTCTTTACAGTTACTTAAAATCTATAAAGACTTTATACGACCCTGCTTAGAATACTGCTCACATACCTGGGGTTCTTCTTCTTATACTTTTCTCCTTGATAGGGTTTAATCTAAGGTAGTCAGACTCAATAATGATCCTTCTCTTACTTCTAATCTGGATTCTCTCTCTCTTCGGCGTAAGGTATCATCCCTTTTTCTTTTCTATCGCTACTACTTCCATCGCTGCTTTGATGAGTTGGCGAGTTGCATCCCTCCCCCACTGCCGAGGCCACGTAACACTAGCCAAGTGGCCTCATCTCACAGGTACTGTGTGGAGAATTGTAGCTCGCGGATTGGTCGGTGCAGCGACTGTTTCTCCCCATCTACATCCAGACTCTGGAAGTCTCTTCCTCCTTCTGTCTTTCCAAATGCTTATGACCTATCTTTTTTCAAAAAGCAGATCTATCGTCGTCTCAGGGCCTAATCCTCCATATCTCTAGGTCCTCAGTACTTTGACTATTTTTTTCTGTCTGTCATTTTCCTTTGTGTATCATTACCTCATCTTTGCCTTGTCCACAACCTTTTTATTTTTCTTCGTCTTGGTGTTTTCTCATGCCTGGGCCTTTATTGATGAGGGCAGTTTTTGCCTGTCCCGTTGTCACTCATAAAAAAAAAATAGTATCACTCATTCTGTAAAAGCTCTGCAAGGATATTATTTGTAAATGTAGTTAGTTTTTTTTATTAACTAGAAGAATCCCTTGTTATAATCTCTGGCAGTGTACGTAAATCTTCTGTCATGCTTAAAAGTTATAAAAAAATCTTTCCTTTGGAGAGGGTCTTTTGGAAATTCCTCTTTACATTCCTGTTACTCTTACTATTTAATACAGTTTAAGGTAATATTTTAGTATCTAAGTGTGACTCAGATGTCTGTTATTGCTATAGGTTTACTTCCTAAAGAATTTATGAAAGTAATAGGACTTTGCAACCCCTTAGAATTCATATCTATTTGTTATAAACTAGGATGTCTGGAAGCGCTTTAACATATAAAAAGTATCTTAGACTGTTTACTTTGGGGAATATAAAGTGTAGTGGCTTTTGCTAAATGATAGTGTGAGAGAAAGATATCTACTCTTGTATTGTTTGTATGAATTAACTATACAGTATATCGCTTAGATGTGGATGTGGTACTAGTTACTGGTATATTGGACATTTTCCTAGTATAGGCAAAGAAGTTACACAATAAGAAAGGTGGTAAAAATAGATAATATAGCAAAAGCAAAAATGGCAACGATGGTTGAGGTTTCAGTACAGAGCTGTGGAAAGAGAAGAGAAAGGGAAAAGGTGAATTGTTGAGAAGTAAAAATGGACAGGATTTAAGAAGTTAATGGTGGGAAAACCAAATATGTTTTATAAAATAAGAGGGTAAAGAAAAGTATAGAATAGAAATGTGTGAGTGGTGTTATGATAGAGTTAGTAATATGATGAAAGAGAAGACAACATTATACGAGTATAAATGGTAAGTACATGAATTGAATAGAACAAGAGAAATATCGAGAATTGACATGGAAAGTGATAGAGTTCAAAAGGAGCAGGCAAGAAAAATGAAAAGTGCAGATAATGAAATTTTAGGAAAAAAGGAAGTTCATTTGGAAAGAGGCGAAAAAAACATATTAGTAAGAGAAGTCTTAGAGATACATGTAGTAACTGATGTCATGGTGGAAGCTGATTCAGATATGTGAATATTGTATATGAATCAGATGTGAGGTAATATTTTGAGCTATAATATGGAGAGCAATAGAGTGGCAGCAATAACAGATTTAGGAAGATAAAGTATGCAAAATCTGAGAAGGAATAGAAGACAAGAGAGATTAGATGGTTGTAAGAAAATGAAGAATGGCCACTGGTTTGAATTGAGAAAGATTGTGTATAGGTGACATGGTCAAAGCAATTTCTCTCAGCTCATACCACAGTAACTGGGTCGAGTGAGTGTGGACGGGGTAAACATTCTGCGGCTGTAGGACCTCACAGCTGATCTTGACCACTTTTCATATGGGTGACCCAAGCAGGAAGGTTAGAGCAAATAGCAGTTCTTTATTCCCAAGGGGCTAAGAGGGGTGATTGAGGTATATTTATCTGTGATGAATGTGTATGCTTTGACTCGGCCACATCCTTACAAGGAGTAATTACTGCCATTGTATGTGTGCAAGAAGGGTGTAATGAAATTATTCCTTTAGCTGTTTAATATCTGTTTTAATTGGAATGACAGAAAGCATGCATCGGTATGCTGTACAAGGAAAAAAGAAGCAAAATGGAGCATGATGTCCGTAACAGACAGCCCAGGTTTCCTAGTCTTAATAGGGAAGGTGACTGGCCACTGACAGACAGTAGTTGCTAATGAAATGAGTATGTTCTCTCAAGGTTAAGGTTACCAATAAGTACATGAAGCCATTACTCTGAAGGATACTTGTAGAAAATTCGTCAAGGAAGTTCCTTCTTTACTTTGGTTTCATTGAACAAGAAAAGACTCCAATGATGTGTATAAGTGGAATTGTGGCATATTTTGTAAATAATCTGAAGTAAGAGGAACGTTTTTAAGCTAATAGTTAGCTGTTGTAAGGTTAGTAAATTATTCATAAGAGTAGATTAGGAAGAGAGAGTAATTTGAAGCAAAATTCACCTTAAGGCACGAGTAGGTCATATTACATCGATAAGTTAATCTGTTGTATGGGTGGGGTAACTGAAGAAGTTTAGGTGAGAGTCTTGTGTCTAAGTGCTAGATTAATGGTGAGGGGATGTAGGATTTTGGTTATTTAATGCTTCTCTTGTAGTGTTGTCCTTACAGCTGATTCACAGGTGATATTGTATAGGTTAGTGGAGGTTTATTCTGAATTTTTAGAGAATGCAGGTAAGGCTGAGATAAAAAATAACCTGGAACTATACCTAATACAGGAGATCCTTGTAGAACGTCATTTCGATTTTACATCCAAGGCCAATATATAACTAATAAATTATTGATAAATTAATTTTTTGACCTATCTGGCTGGTGCGGTAAATTCAAACTGACGCCAAAACAGTTTGTGATTGCGGCGGATAATTATTACAGCTAGCAGCACAGATGTATTCGTATTTTTCAAGTTAATGCCTTATATATATTTATTTGTTTATATATATGGTTATATTGAAGGATTATAATGAATTTAAAAACAAACAGATGTAAATGCGATTTTATTAGAAATGCACATGAATACACAGCTAGCAGCACAACTTTATTTGTATTTATCAATGGTTTTATTTATTTATTTGTTTATCACTTTGGTTATATTAAATGATTATATTGAATTAAAAACAAAAAGCTGTAAATACGATTTTATTTGAAATACACAGCTAGCAGCACAGCTGTATTCGTAATTATCAAGTTAATGGCCATATTTATTTATTTGTTTACATACAGTATTTGGTTATATTGAGGAATTATATTGAATTTAAAAAAATATCTAACACTTAGCTGTTAATAATGTTTTATTTGAAATAGTTTGTTGAGGGTCAGGTAAGAATTCGGCGTCAAGCAGCATTTGAATCAGAAGAAGAAGCACATCTCAGTTTACTTTCACCAGCTACATTGTGTCTCGTTTTCGTCTGCGCCCTTGTTTGTTTCGCTCGTTTATCAATGGCTTTATTTATTTATTTGTTTATATATATGGTTATATTAAAGGATTATATTGAATAAAAAAAAAAAGCTGTAAATACGATTTTATTTGAAATACACACGGGGATACACAGCTAGCAACACAGCTGTGTGGGTATTGGTATTTATCAAGTTAATGGCTTTATTTATTTATTTGTTTACATATTTGGTTATATTGAAGGATTATATTGAATTTAAAAAAAAATACCAAACACTTAGCCGTTAATAATATTTTATATGAAATAGTTTGTTGAGGGTCATGTAAGAATTCGGCGTCACGCGGCATTTGAAGCAGAAGAAGAAGCACAGCTCAGTTTACTCTCACCAGCTACCTTGTGTCTCGTTTTCATCTGCGCTCTTGTTTGTTTCACTCATTACTAATATTACTATGTCTCCCAAGGGTAGTGGTGATAGTTATGATGGCAGTGCTACGAAGAAAAGAAAAGTCATCACCATGGAAATTAAAGTTGATATAGTAAAAGGGAGTGAAAGTGAAGGATTTGTGGCCAGTAGGGGTTGGTTTAATCATTTTAAAGAGTCGTGCTAATTGCATAACCTATGGGTGCAAGGTGAAGCTGCTAGGTTGTGGTGATGAGAAAGCAGCAAAAGAGTTTTCCAGTATGTTAACAGAAATAATTAGGGAGAGGGCTATCATCTCTTGCAATACCATTTTCCACTTATAAGTAGACATGTAAATGAATAAATGAGTAAGAGGGTAATGCATACACTTACAGTGAACAGAAATATAACTAACAAATGAACAGATAATAATAATAATAATAATAATTATAATAGTAATGATAATGACAATAGTAGTAATAATAAAATTAATTATGATAATACTGCAATAATAATGATACTTAAGTAGAGCATTAGCAATAAATTTTGCGTTAAGATACCAGAAATGGAGATATGAGAGTAATGGTAAGACATATTGTACACTAGTTTTGTATTACTGTAGTAATACTGTACATGTAGTGTAGTTTTGCTATAGCTCACAATGAGAACTTAGATTACTTCCATAGATTATGTACTGTATATTATTTTGCCTCTCCAGACTCACCTGTCCCAGTCTCCTCAGACCTAAGACGAATTATAGGTGTGTTCCGACTTAAGTCGAAATCCACTTTAAGTCAGCTCTCAGGAACAGAGCCCTGACATAAAGTGGGAACCCCCTGTATGATAATATATTTATATATATATATATATATATATATATATATATATATATATATATAATATATATATATATATATATATATATATATATATATATATATATATATATATATATATATATATATATATATATATATATATATATATATATATATATAAAACACTGAACTGTTAACATACAATCTAAAATGGTATGGAAAAGCCCATTTAA
Source organism: Halocaridina rubra (assembly GCA_037179515.1). Taxonomy (NCBI): domain Eukaryota; kingdom Metazoa; phylum Arthropoda; class Malacostraca; order Decapoda; family Atyidae; genus Halocaridina; species Halocaridina rubra. The sequence continues at coordinate 13,687 of JAXCGZ010003095.1, read as the reverse complement.
GAAAGCAGCGAATAAATATTTGAAGTATTTATTAAGTTTGTGAACTTCTCTGACCACCTTCTTTGAGAGAGTGGCCAGATAAGGTCACGAAATTAATAAGTACTTCAAATATATATTCGTTGTTTTCTTCAATGGGCTCTATATATATATGAGGGTAGCTCTTAAATTATTGAGAGCCGTGGACCAAAAACCGAAGTTGACAGGCCTTGCAAGCCGGACATTGTATTTCTGTGCACGTGAACCCAATAGGAGCATCAACGGAAGAAGATGCTCCGCACTGACATGCTAAAAATCCTACCTGTGGGAGGAAAGAAAGAAATATATATATATATATATATATATATATATATATATATATATATATATATATATATATATATATATATATATATATATATATATATATATATATATATATATATATATATATATATATATATGGTAGGAAAAGCCCATTAAATAAAACAACGAAAATATATATATAAAAAGTACTTATTAATTTCTTGACCTAAATTGGCCTCCTTCTTAAAGAACAATGGCAAGAGATACAGCTAGCAAAACAGAAGAACAATTGAAAAAAAATCTTCAATTATTCTTATGTTTTGCTAGCTGTATCTCTTGCCAATGTACAGTACTTTGAGAAGGTGGCCAGTTTAGGTCACGAAATTATTAGGTACTTTATATATATATATATATATATATATATATATATATATATATATATATATATATATATATATATATATATATATATATATATATATATATATATATATATATATATATATATATATATATATATATGGTAGGAAAAGCCCATTAAATAAAACAACGAAAATATATATATAAAAAGTACTTATTAATTTCTTGACCTAAATTGGCCTCCTTCTTAAAGTACAATGGCAAGAGATACAGCTAGCAAAACAGAAGAACAATTGAAAAAAAATCTTCAATTATTCTTATGTTTTGCTAGCTGTATCTCTTGCCAATGTACAGTACTTTGAGAAGGTGGCCAGTTTAGGTCACGAAATTATTAGGTACTTTATATATATATATATATATATAATATATATATATATATATATATATATATATATATATATATATATATATATATATATATATATATATATATATATATATATATATATATATATATATATATATATATATATATATATATATATATATATTTTCGTTGTTTTATTTGATGGGCTTTTCCTACCATTTTAGACTATATGTCAACAGTTCAGTGTTATATATATATATATATATATATATATATATATATATATATATATATATATATATATATATATATATATATATATATATATATATATATATATATATATATATATATATATATATGTGTGTGTGTGTGTGTGTGTAAGCACAAACTGTTAGCATACAGCACTAAATGGTAAGGAAGCCCATCCGTGAAACAACACAGAAAAAATAATGTTATAATTTAGGTCGTAATTGGACCTGAAAAATAGCGTTATTTTTCTATGTGTTGTTTCACTGGTGGGTTTCCTTACTGTATATATATATATATATATATATATATATATATATATATATATATATATATATATATATATATATATATATATATATATATATATATATATATATATATATATATATATATATATATATATATATATATATATATATATATATATATATATATATATATATATATATATATACTGTACAGTGAACCCTCGCTATATTGCGGTTCACCTTTTGCGAATTCAGTGCATAACCGTTTTTTTTGCCGAGCTTTTTTTTTTCTTTTTTACTGGGTATATGCAAGAATCCACAATATGTGGATATATTAAAATATACAGTATTTTCATTATTTTATGGGGGAAAAAAAAATTTCATTATTTTATTGATAAAAAAAAAGTATTTCCCAGCCTAAATAATAAAACAGTAAAAATAGTAAAAGACATAAATTTAAACATGTAACTCTCCACCATAGAAAGTATGATACCGGTATCGGCGTGTCGGAAAACGCAAAGGGTCGCACGTACGTGAGCTAGCGCATATTAAAATTTCTAGTATTTTCATTATGTTATTGATAAAAAAAAAGTATTTCCTACCCTAAGATAATAAAACAGTAATAAATAGTAAAAAACATAAATTTAAACTTGTAACTCACAGTATTGCACCATGTACAATATGACACCGGTATCGGCGTTTCGGAAAACGAAAGGAGTCACACTTACGTGAGCTAGCACATAATGAATATTCCAGTATTTTCATTATTTTATTAATAAAAAAAGTATTTCCTAGCCTAAGAATAATAAAACAGTAAGAAATAATAAAAAACATAAATGTAAGGATGTAACTCAAAGTATTGCACCATGTAAAATATTGTACGATGGCATACACTTTATTGGCGTCTTGGAAAACGCAAAGGGCCGCACCTACATGAGATAGTACATGGGATGCTATTGGCTGATGGGTGGGAGATGACAAATCACAGAATTGTTTTTTGTATCATGGAGTCTGATTGGCTTTTTGATTGAAGCTTCATTCTCCCAGCATCTTCCATTGTCTTGCCTCACCTGTTCAGTCTACTCACGTGTGCGCCGTTCGGGTTGTGCTTGTGATTTTGTGAAACTTTCGTATTTCAACCTCTGCAATGCCTCTCGAGTGTCCTTCATCTTCTATGGCTTCTGGTAGTAAGCCTAAGTGGCAAAGGAAGTTGTTAACCATAACAGAAAAGGTAAAACTGTTAGATATGCTGAAGGAAGGAAGAAGGTTCTCGGATGTCGGCCGCCATTTCGGTATCAACGAATCTACCGTTCGATACATCAAAAAGGACGAGGCAAATATCAGGAAAACAGCGACTATTTCCTTTAGTAAAACAGCGAAGAGGGTCGTAACACCCCGCAATAAGATAATAGTGTGGATGGAATCTGCTTTGGCCCTGTGGATTGTTGATTGCAGGAAGAAGAACATCGGCTTAGACACCAATATCATACAAACAAAGGCGAAGAAGCTGTACGAGACATTCGCTGCAAATGAACTCGACGACGACAGTGGCGACCGTGAGGAGGAGGAGAGAGAAGATATCGACAACCCACAACCAGGATCCTCCAGCGATTCTCCACCGAGGAAACAATCGTTCGTTGCAAGCAAGGGATGGTTCGCTAAATTTCAAAAATGCTATGGCCTAAAGAGCGTTTCGGTGATGGTGAAGCTGCCTTTGCAGATACAGCTGCAGCTGAAGAATATGTAAAGAACGACTTCAAGAAAATTATTGAGGAAGGCGAATATGCTCCTGAGCAAGTCTTTAACATGGATGAGACTGGGTTATTTTAAAAGAGAATGCCGTCTCGCACTTTTCTCTTCAAGAAAGAAGCTAAAGCCCTGGGATTTAAAGTGCACAAATACCGCGTTACCCTTGTCATTTGCGGGAATGCTGCGGGCTTCATGTTAAAGCCCAAGCTTATCTACAAGTCTAAGAACCCTAGGGCTTTAAAAAAAAAAAACAAGAATCTGCTGCCAGTGTATTGGATGCATAACTCTAAGGCCTGGATCACGAAAGGCCTTACATCGGACTGGTTTCACCAATGCTTTATCCCTCAGGTCAAAGTGTATCTTGCGGAGAAGGGCCTTGAATTTAAAGTCCTTCCTTTGGTGGATAATGCTGGTGGCCACGCAACTGATCTCCAATATGACGGTGTTCAAGTAGAGTTCCTGCCACCGAATATGACATCACTGATTCAGCCTATGCATCAAGGTGTTATTTGTGTGTTCAAGGCCTTCTACACATGAAATGCCCTGGCGAACCTGGTTGACTCTGTGGATGCGGACAAAGAATTCGCACTGAAGACTTTCTGGCGTAACTACACGATTGCTACATGCCTTCAAAATATTTAGAATGCAAGCATAGAAGAAATTGTGGCCCAAATTCATCTACGACTACAAGGGATTCACTCCTGACAAAGTCCAACTCGGCAGTTGCAAAAGCTGTGAAGTTGGCTGCATTTCTAGGAGGAGAAGGCTTTAAAGATATGACTCATGAAGATGTGAATGACCTGATCGACTGCCACTCGCAGCCTTTGACTGATGAAGACTTGGAGGAAATGGCAAAATCAGGGAGTGAAGATCAGGAAGAACAACCAGAGGAAACGTACGAAGAAGTCGAAGAACCTGGCCTTACACACGAACGTCTGGCAGCCATGTATAAACACGTGGAAGAACTCCAACAACTGTCGCAGGAGCATGACGATAATATGGTTCATTCGGTGACTTCTGCAATATTATCGACGATGCCATGACTCCTTACGAGACCATCTTCGCACAAAGGAAGAAACAACGACAGCAACTCCCCATTACCATGTTCTTCTCTCACAAAAAGCAGCCATAAAGCTGTCATTGGCTGTGGAATATTTACACGTCATCATCGCCTCATTCATGGTAAGCTTATCTATCACGTTCATATAAATTTACGCTTGCACGCTGTTATTAATAAAGTAAAGGGTAGTTTGTTAACAGTGCAGGGAGAGTTTATACAGTTACAGTAAAAATAAATGTATAATACTTATGTATATACTGTGCTCCTACTTCGCGGATTTAAACCTATAGCGGCCGGTCCTGGAACGAACCCCCGCGATTAACGAGGGAGCAGTGTATATATATATATATATATATATATATATATATATATATATATATATATATATATATATATATATATATATATATATATATATATATATATATATATATATATATATATATATATACACAAAAATAAGCACATTACATATGTGAAAACATGAATCATTTTTTACCCCGACCGGGACTCGAACCTAGGACTTATGATTACTAAGTCAAGGCGCTACCACTACACCACAGAAGGTTAAAAGGAATTCAACCTTATAACTTATATCTGCTATACTTAGGAATGAACACATTCTAACTGAATGCCACTATGTTCATATTACAAATTCCCCAACCTCACTCGTGGCTTCATTTTAGCATTTAATTCAATTCCCAATCTCATTCGGGCCATGAAATACAAAAATAAGCACATTACATATGTGAAAACATGAATCATTTTTTACCCCGACCGGGACTCGAACCTAGGACTTATGATTACTAAGTCAAGGCGCTACCACTACACCACAGAAGGTTAAAAGGAATTCAACCTTATAACTTATATCTGCTATACTTAGGAATGAACGCATTCTAACTGAATGCCACTATGTTCATATTACAAATTCCCCAACCTCACTCGTGGCTTCATTTTAGCATTTAATTCAATTCCCAATCTCATTCGGGCCATGAAATACAAAAATAAGCACATTACATATGTGAAAACATGAATCATTTTTTACCCCGACCGGGACTCGAACCTAGGACTTATGATTACTAAGTCAAGGCGCTACCACTACACCACAGAAGGTTAAAAGGAATTCAACCTTATAACTTATATCTGCTATACTTAGGAATGAACGCATTCTAACTGAATGCCACTATGTTCATATTACAAATTCCCCAACCTCACTCGTGGCTTCATTTTAGCATTTAATTCAATTCCCAATCTCATTCGGGCCATGAAATACAAAAATAAGCACATTACATATGTGAAAACATGAATCATTTTTTACCCCGACCGGGACTCGAACCTAGGACTTATGATTACTAAGTCAAGGCGCTACCACTACACCACAGAAGGTTAAAAGGAATTCAACCTTATAAGTTATATCTGCTATACTTAGGAATGAACGCATTCTAACTGAATGCCACTATGTTCATATTACAAATTCCCCAACCTCACTCGTGGCTTCATTTTAGCATTTAATTCAATTCCCAATCTCATTCGGGCCATGAAATACAAAAATAAGCACATTACATATGTGAAAACATGAATCATTTTTTACCCCGACCGGGACTCGAACCTAGGACTTATGATTACTAAGTCAAGGCGCTACCACTACACCACAGAAGGTTAAAAGGAATTCAACCTTATAACTTATATCTGCTATACTTAGGAATGAACGCATTCTAACTGAATGCCACTATGTTCATATTACAAATTCCCCAACCTCACTCGTGGCTTCATTTTAGCATTTAATTCAATTCCCAATCTCATTCGGGCCATGAAATACAAAAATAAGCACATTACATATGTGAAAACATGAATCATTTTTTACCCCGACCGGGACTCGAACCTAGGACTTATGATTACTAAGTCAAGGCGCTACCACTACACCACAGAAAGTTAAAAGGAATTCAACCTTATAACTTATATCTGCTATACTTAGGAATGAACGCATTCTAACTGAATGCCACTATGTTCATATTACAAATTCCCCAACCTCACTCGTGGCTTCATTTTAGCATTTAATTCAATTCCCAATCTCATTCGGGCCATGAAATACAAAAATAAGCACATTACATATGTGAAAACATGAATCATTTTTTACCCCGACCGGGACTCGAACCTAGGACTTATGATTACTAAGTCAAGGCGTTCATTCCTAAGTATAGCAGATATAAGTTATAAGGTTGAATTCCTTTTAACCTTCTGTGGTGTAGTGGTAGCGCCTTGACTTAGTAATCATAATTCCTAGGTTCGAGTCCCGGTCGGGGTAAAAAATGATTCATGTTTTCACATATGTAATGTGCTTATTTTTGTATTTCATGGCCCGAATGAGATTGGGAATTGAATTAAATGCTAAAATGAAGCCACGAGTGAGGTTGGGGAATTTGTAATATGAACATAGTGGCATCCAGTTAGAATGCGTTCATTCCTAAGTATAGCAGATATAAGTTATAAGGTTGAATTCCTTTTAACCTTCTGTGGTGTAGTGGTAGCCCCTTGACTTAGTAATCATAAGTCCTAGGTTCGAGTCCCGGTCGGGGTAAAAAATGATTCATGTTTTCACATATGTAATGTGCTTATTTTTGTATTTCATGGCCCGAATGAGATTGGGAATTGAATTAAATGCTAAAATGAAGCCACGAGTGAGGTTGGGGAATTTGTAATATGAACATAGTGGCATTCAGTTAGAATGCGTTCATTCCTAAGTATAGCAGATATAAGTTATAAGGTTGAATTCCTTTTAACCTTCTGTGGTGTAGTGGTAGCGCCTTGACTTAGTAATCATAAGTCCTAGGTTCGAGTCCCGGTCGGGGTAAAAAATGATTCATATATATATATATATATATATATATATATATATATATATATATATATATATATATATATATATATATATATATATATATATATATATATATATATATATATATATATATAGAGAGAGAGAGAGAGAGAGAGAGAGAGAGAGAGAGAGAGAGAGAGTTAGAATAAGACATTCAGTGTCTGAATGGTAAAGAGTTAGTAGTGGAGTTCCTAAGGGTTCAGATTTACAGCCACTTTTGTTCCCTGTATATGTAAATGACCTACCAGAGTCTGTAAATTCAGTCATGAATATTTTTGCAGATGATGCAAAGATTGTGAAAAAAGTAAGAGACAAGAACAAATTCCTAAATAGTGTGCATGAGTGGTTAGAAAAGTTGCTAATGAAATTCGGTGCTACCAAATGTAAGATTATAAGAATGGGTACAAGTGCAAGAAGGCAGGAGCAGAACTTCAAGAGACAGAGAATGAGAGAGATCTAGGAGTAAACATACTTGCAGATTTGTCTCCAAAAATGCATATAAATGGCATAGTAAGGGCAGCATATGCTTTCTTAGCAAATGTAAGGGTAGCCTTCAGACACATGGACAAGGAAATGTTCAAAAATATTTATGTAACCTATGTGAGGCCAAAGCTTGCATATGCAGCCCTCTTTTGAAATCCACACTTGAAAAAGCACGTAGTTAAGCTGGAAAAAGTTCAAAAACATGCCACGAAACTGGCGCCAAAAATATGCAATCACAGTTATGAGGAGAGACTGAGGAAATAAGACTTACCATCACTTGAAGCTAGTAGAATGAGAGGGGATATGGTGACTGTTTTTAATTCCCTTCATGGTTATGACAGAGTGGATAGGGATTGATATTTTGATATGGCTGGCACTAGAACTATTGGTCATAGTTTGAAGCTTCGTAAGAAAACTTCGATGCAGACTGTAAGCAAGTACTTTTTTAGTGTAAGAGTAGTTGATAATTGGAATTCACAAAGCAAGGAGGTAGTTAATGCTACCTCAATCCATAGTTTTAAGGACAGGTATGATAAGTATCACCAAGTACAAAATAGGACCGACCAGGAGACGGAAAGTTACGAGCATGGGGCTCTTTTCCGTAAGCACAATTAGGTAATATCACTCTCTCTCTCTCTCTCTCTCTCTCTCTCTCTCTCTCTCTCTCTCTCTCTCTCTCTCTCTCTCTCTCTCTCTCTCTCTCTCTCTCTCTCTCTCTCTCACACACACACACACACACGCAGGCTTCTCCTCTATCCGAAAGTAGAACTTATCAAACCCGTGAATATATATTGGTAGAGGGGCTTTCTCTCTTTCTGTCACCTGGACATTTGTTACGAGTTTTTTAATATTCATTTAACAAAACTATATCAAGAATCAAAGGAATACTGTAATTACAGAGTGAGATGGAGTAAGTAAGTAACCCATCTCACTTTGTAATTCCTGGATCTCATTGCCATGTCACTTTTCTACAAACTTCAAATATTTTAAGAGCCTCACTCTGACAATCACTTGGCTGTTTCTTATATATATTTTTTTCTTTAAGATTCGTTTCATGCCCCCCTTCAATTTTTGGACGAAACTATTTTCATCTGATAGGTTTGGATTATAGTTTTAGTCAGAACTCAATATTTTTTGTGTAAGGTGGCCGATGTTAGGTACTTAAGTTATCTTAATTTCAGTAATCTTACTTGACTAACCTAACCTAATCTTATCCAATCTTTCAAGAACTTAAGAAATCTGTAATTACTTAACTCACCCTCACTTGCTATATTGGCAAAATAATTTCTATAGACATAGTTCAGGACTAGAGTGGCTTAATGTTGAGTTGCTTGGCAAGTAACTTGACAGTACCACTCTTCCTTCTCTGAGTGAGCATACTGTCTCTAAAGTGGTACACTGCAAATATACAGTATTCGGATTTTTTTTTTTAAATGAAAATTCATTTTGGATTTTTTTTTTTTATCAGAGAAAAAGGTACTCATAAGCCTTATATAAAATGGGAATGGCATTAAACGAACTTTTGAAAAGCAGGGATTTATATATACTGTAGGTCTTCGTATAACGTCTTTCTGAGTTACGTTGTTTCGCCATTATGACAAAAGCCGAATAATTAATAAATTTTTAATGAATTAATTTTTCAACCTACCTGCCTGGTGCGGTAAATTCAAATCTCGCACCAAAATAGTTTGTGAGAGTGGCAGAGGAATACACAGCTAGCAGCACTGCTGTTTTCATATTTAATAAGTTAATGGCTTTATTTATTTATTTATTTATATATTCGAAATACACATGAATACTTAGCTAGCCGCACTGCTGCATTTATATTTATCAAGTTAATGGCTTTATTTATTTGTTTATATATTTCATTATATTGAGTTTAAAAAGAAAAATGCCAAACACATATCTGTAAATATGATTTTATTCGAAACAGTTTGTTGAGCGTTGTGTAAGAAATAGCTTTATTTATTTATTTTTTTTATTTTTTTTTTATATTTTCGACCTACCTATCAGGTAGGTCGAAAAATTAATTTATTAATACTTTATTAATTATTTTTTGGCCTTTGTTGTAACGACAAAACAACGAAACTCGGAATGACGTTATACGAGGACCTGTTAGAAATCCTGTTAGAAATTTTTATTATTTGCGATAAGTAGTAGTATTAAAGAAAATATTTTTAAAATATATTTTGAATAGTTTGCAAGCTTAGGTCTTCAGTGTACTATACATGCAATTGTTGTACGTGAATTTAGCACTTATAAGAATAATGGAATACTGTATATATAATTTTTGGTAAAGGGCTTTAAGAAATATCTTTTACAGTTTGTTGTTTGCCAGGTGTATTGTATATAAATCTGTAGGGTAAAACTAGGTTAAGTCGATAGTTTTAAACTCATTGTTTGTATTTATAAAAGTTTCTAGTGTACTCTCATCGCTGTTTATTACAATTAACAAAATTTCTCTAAACCTTTGTTTTATGTTTTAATTTGTATGTGCTCTCTGGGCTTCACAATTCATTATCACAAGTAGTAGTCAACCAATTCATATATTAATGCAATGTTATGAAATATAAAGTCATGCATCTATGTACTTTAAGTGCTTTGATGGCATATGATATTCATCCAAATAAACTTGAAGTGATGAAAAGTGCAATAATGTATGCTTTTGGAAGACATCAGAGTATATCTTTATATGATTTATTTGTAAATATAATAGAATCCTTGAAGTATGGTTGACTGTTGCTTAAAAATAAAATGTTTTTGTTTTTCATAAGTGAATGACTTTCATTGTAATTAGAAACATATAATTTATTTTTTGTGTCCCTTATGTTTGATGTTAAATTTCAAGATTTTTTCAGCTTGTAATTTTTTTTTATCAGTTGTCACATACTGTTGTTGATATCTTATGTTTTGATAAGATAATGAATATATATGTAAGTACAGAATAATATTTCTGTAGATATTTGAATTTCTTCTGTATACATTTGAATTTCTTCTTTACTTTGGCTGCTGTCAGCCAACTTTAGTCTCGTGCATAGAATGATCACCTGTATGAGCAAGCTGTTATCTTGTTGCCGAACAAGCAGGATATCTTGGAAATATCTGGATGCCATTTTATTTCTTCTACCTTCAGGCTCCTACTTCTCCCAGCTCTGCCTCATTTGGGGTTAGCCAAAACTCGTCATCCAGCCGATTGGCAGATGATGGCCACACAAAGGCAGCTTGGTGCATCTTTAGCCCCCCAATACCAACTTCTGCACAACCATTGCAGTTCCCCTTACTGTTGAAAAGTGCCGTAGGTTCTCCTTTGTTATCCTTGAACACAGATCAGAAACATGCCTCTGGTCAGATATTGATTCAGCAATGCATCACTAGGCCCTTAGTATTTCCAGTTTTACCTCTCTTATGGCATTCTACATCTCAGGTAAGTTATACTTGGAAAGTGACTGGACATGTTTTGAGTATATAAACACTGATATACTGATATAGTACTTTAAAACATGAAATC